>JAOUQV010000046.1:3374315-3388026 GCA_028565295.1 Aspidoras spilotus
GCCAGCAAGACGTGCACCAACAATTTGTCCTCTTTTGAACTCTGGTATGTCACCCATAATGTTGTGTGCATTGCAATGTTTTGAGCAAAACTGTGCTCTTACCCTGCTAGTTGAACCTTCACACTCTGCTCTTACTGGTGCACTGTGCAATTAATGAAGATTGGCCACCAGGCATGTCCAATTTAGCCATGAAACTTCCCACAATAAAATGACAGGTGTTTCCGTTTAATTGTCTAAACCCTGTACTTATAGGGTTACATTTATTTGTCAGTTATTCATGGCAATAAAATGTCCTGCGCAGCAAGATATTTTAGTTAAACCTATACACCCAAATACAACTCAGATATGCCATCAATTCTCTGCTTAAATATCTTGCTTTCTATAGGGATCTCTGCTGAGTAATAAAGGCTTGAAATGTGTGAGTCTAGATCTCACGCTTTGTATTTTGACAAAGAGTCAAAATAATCCCTGAATTTGCACTAATTTACAGTCTTTGACTGTTGCTCGGCTTGACTGGATTAATTAACCTGAAGTTTCCTTGGTTAATGTTAAGTATAAACTTTTGTGCTTTAGTCTTGCTTTTTCATTGTTCTTGTTACCTGGTTTAGTTTCACAGTCCAGCTTTGATTTCTGAAAATGTTTCTGTGTTGCCAGGGTACTAGTTTAGGCTTTAGAACGGCTTCATACTCATTTCAAAGAAAAATGCATAGAAAGAATGACATACCTGGAAACAGTTGACAAAAAGTCTGTAAAGCTCTATCCGGTCCTCACTATCCAGTAGTTTGTCTTCCACTTTTACCAAATATGTCTCAATATGTCCCTTTACCTGGTCAAAACTGAAGACAAAAATATATGCACAATGTTTGTCAATCACGTTGCATGTTACACTTTGGTGGGTGTGTGCAAAGCCATTGATACCTGTATTGTAGTAAGAGTTTAGGCAACACAGATCGTACCACGGGACTCTGGTCAACACACTCCAGAAAAGGAGTGAGCTCTCTTGTCTTATACACATCTCCTACAATATACATGCAATAAATTAAAAATTTTTTTTTTAAACATACATATACATGCACTACAAATACTGTATATTTATACTATATACAATACTGTGCACAACCCTAGTTTAGCTCTTTTGTTTATTTATAGAAATTCTGCCTGTACAGAATAATTAGCAAACATTGCTTTTCTAAATACAAGAACAAAATGTAATGAACAGTAACTTTTTTTGCAGCAAAATATAATAAATCTCCATCTTTAAGGCTGCAAAATTATATTTAGCACAAATTCAGGAAATGCACACTGGCTTTATATTCTCCCCAGATACCAAGCTGTCTAGCATTAATACTAATTAATGCTTACCCTGTGCTGAGATAAGCAGAGAGAAGAGCAGCTCCACCACATCCTCTTGGGGCTGTTGTCCCTCAGAGAAGCAGAAACGAGAGACCACCTCTAAAAAGAAGGAGTTACAATATCTCCTTAACTTTTTATGCTGTTTCAAGGCTGAACTGAAATAAAGAAAATCACATTAATCAAATTATATAATATCATAAACTCTAAATGTACAATTATTGTGCAATATTATTTTTATATTAATAAAATGGTAATATATTGAATATTTTTCATATCAATTTATAATGATAGCTTGATTTAAGCTTGAAAGATCGAGTGTGTGTGATTGTTCCAGAAAAACTATGCACACTGTCTATAATACATTCTCTCTGATGTAGGCGCTAAAATAAGAAAGATACATTTTTATAGTAAAGCGATAAAAAGTAATTTGTGGATAGTTTCATGTAATATGTGCTGTGAAGTGTGACATTATGCATTGTTTTGACAACTAGTGTTCAAATATACTGTATAAGTCAATTTGTAAATGACATTTTATCATTTCAAGAGCTGAATTAAAGCGCTCATAATTAAAACCTACGATAAACATAATGTGTTGCGTTCAAACTATAGAAATTTTACATAAAAGACGCATATTTAGATATGCAAAATCAGTAAATGGCAAGCGAATAGAAAACCCTCATATTCTGGTTGGAAAACGTTTTTTATGTTGTTTGGGCGTTTGGTTTCATACATAAAAAATAAAAGAAAAGAGAGAAAATGATCTTCTTAGCTCTCCCGAGTTTAATTGTGAGACTTCTGTACTAGGATAAAATCATTAGGGCAGATACGGAAAGACCGGGAGAAAGAAAGAGAGACAGGGAGCCTGTAGTAATCGGAAAACAAATGCCACAACTTTAAATTTAACTACAAACATCAAACATTATACCTAAAATCAATGGCAAACTGTTCTGGTATACAAGGATGAATACACTTGTTATAGCAAGCTAAGGACCAGTTTTCTCCTACGGGTCATGTTGCTCACATGGCTCGGTTATGCTTGGTTTCATCTCTACAACAGTCTTCAATCTAAAAGGAAATTTAAAGGGAGGCCATCCATATCTTCTCATATCGAGAATAAACTACTACAACACTCGCATAGTTGACCTCCACATGTGCCACTGCATCTGAATCAGAAAGCTGAAACTTGTTTTATATTCATTTCTTGAACCTTGCACATTTTATCCTCTTCCAATTACAATAACTGTATATACTGATTACTTACTATTTACAGTATCTTGATCTCACAAGGTACTGCATAGTTTTGTTTTATGTTTGGGTGGTATGACTGGCTTACAACTAGTTGTATTAGGAAATGTCAGGCTCTAATCTGGAAACCTGGAATTCTTAGATTCTAAATTCTAAAAAATTGTGAACCTTAAAGCACATACTGCTTCAGTGTTTGGTTTGTGCAGCACCTCACTACACTCTCAGCCTCCAAGAGCCCCAGACATTACACTTGTACTTTTTCTTGTGGGGATATATCAAAGACACATAGTGCCCCAATTAGTGATAAATCTGGATGACATCAAAACCAAAAACCTTCAGTGGAAAAAGACACTTTGAGAGGCATTTAGGACAAATTGGACACCTGAACAGTACACCCATATCTGGATATACTTCAAACTTTAGCAATAAGATTTTAAACAAGGATTTAATGTAGAATGACTTTGCATGCTGTCTAGAACTACATAGTCTGACATTTTTCTACATGACAATGCCCCTGTGCATAAAGCACGTTCCATGAACAAATGTCTTACCAAGTTTGGAGTAGAAGAACGCACAGATCCTAAATTGTATAGCATTGTTTGATCATTAAAAGACAATACAGTCAAACTCACTTTATGCTGGCTGAGATAGCTGGCTGGTAGTCGAGAGGTAATTGTGTCCTGCACGTAGGGCATTTCGCTTCCTCTCCTTGCATACATCTCTTCATACAGGGCAGACAGAACACATGCTCACAGTGTAGAACACAGGGCTCAGTCAGGTCCTCCAGACACACAGGACACTTAATTCCAAAGCTGATTCAGGAAAAAATGTAAATTAATATTTAACAGAATGTTGTACTACACTCCATAACCTTGATTAAGTGAAAGCACAGTACCGTAACTCTCTACTTATAGATTCCTCGTGGTACTCGTTGAGGATACGGATGAGCTGCTGCAGACACGCTTTGCTCTGAAGATCAGGAAACTCCTCAATCAGCTAAATGCATTGTGGTAAAAAGAAGTTTATGCTTATTATTCAACTAAGAACAGGCATTAATTACCTGGAAACAAAATGTAAACTAGCCTAAAAGGATTCTGGTGTTTTATTACTGTGCTTTGCAAGCAGTCTCGACTGCTTATCATACAGATATTAGCATAATATAGTGATCTCATACCATTTGACAAATGACTTTTTGAGTAACATCAAAATAATCAGCAAGGACACCTCTCGATAAAGGTTTTTTTGGTTAAGCCGAATGCCACATTTTAAAGACTATTGTATTTTTTTAAGAAATGCAAATATAGTTTACTTATTATTATATTTTATTATACACTGACCCGTTGTATTTGGTTGCAGTGTTTGAGTGTAATTGCCACCAGCTTCTCCTCTGGCTTCTCCTCAGACATTATATTTACCACCACTTGCTCGATAAAAGCAGCAACTAACAGCATCCCCTGCCATACAGATCTGAAAGTACAAACAGCATGTAACTGATTAGTTTGGAGACATGTTTTATAGAACAAAATGTATTATTACATGCTTATTTTTCCAGTGCAGGAAAAAAAATACATTTTCAAACATTACACTTATTTACAAAAAATATAGAAAAATAAGAAAAATCTGTATGTGAGAAAAGATATCTACATTTTACAGAATCGGTCGTAGAGAAAAACATTATAGAGGTTGCTATGTTTTACTGTAAAAATAGCCATGTGTTACAGTAAAGTTTTTAAAAGGACTGTGCCAGTTTTACCAAAGCACCCAAAAGACATAGAAACTTTACTGTAGCGGTTGTCAAAAAGACTAAGGCACATCAAATGACACTCAAAATTTTGAAAATTATTATAATGTACTGCAGATTGTTGGATATTTAAATTTTTTTTCCTGAAATCCTTCCACACTTTTTTCAGAGAATTTTCCCTAGACTGGCCAACATCTACCTATGTTTGCTTTTGAGAGACTTTGGCTGCTTCTGATATGGCATACTTCCATACAAGTTCGTATGCGAATTTAGTTTCTCTTAGGTAAAGCTGTAGATGTTTCTGGAGAGTTCTTGGGCAGTCGAGAGCTTGGAAAACTAGAAGTACTTGATGCTGTCTCTATAATGCTGTGCATGAATGCGATTAGTGAGCGGCCTTCATTGAACACGTTCATAGTTTTTGTGAACGTTGAACTGAGTGAATCAGTTTACAAATAGTAAATGTGAACGTGTGCGGTGTTTATTCTCGTCTGGGTGAATGCAGCTGTTTTTTAGAGCATGTACATGTCGACTTGAAAAAACCATACGCTTTCAAGTAGATTGGGTCTATCTGGTTTGAAAAAAAGTCCAACTTAGTTAATTTTTTAAGAAGTGTTAACTATGAACTCTGAACTAGTTCATTTGAATGAGTATGAACTGAACTTTGAAATAGTTCAAGTTAATAATGAACTGGCACAACACTGCCTGTCTCCCTATCAGATTTGTTGATGGTGGATTGCTTTATGTTCCAGAAAGCCCTCATGTCTGTGTTTTTTAGGTTCTTCCTTAAATTTATGCTGCTACAGCGAGTTTTCATTCTAAAACACTCCACATTACAAAAACGGCTCTTAAATAATGATAATACATTATAATTTATTTTTCTACTATTTCTCTTTTTCAGCCAAACTTAACAAGCTAAAGCTTAGAGTGCTGATTCTGACCTGGTCTCCTTCACCCATCTGAGCCACCTCACATCACGTGGAATGACCTACTAGGAACATCCTACGGACTTACATATTCTCACGACTACACACACTTTTACAGAATCGTTTAACAGACTGTTTAATCTGTTATAACACAAATGAGAATGGGAAATAAAATGGAAATGAATAGTATGCGACATGTCAATACATAGAATGCATCAACTGTTAAAAGTTCCTTGATGTAGTACTAGGTGGGGATAGATTTGCTGATATGCATTCCCAGCTCACTATCCAAGCCCGACATATCCTTTAATTAACCTGGTGTGACATCTTGAGTCAAAAGACGGTAATATGGTGCAGTACATACTCAGTTATGTGACTTAGTTTCAAATTGTCCTCTTATTTTTTCTTTATATTAGTGCTGTACACTTCTCTAGCCATTTGCTGCCATGGCCCAAGTTTAAGGAGATCTATTGCTGCCATTAAATTCAAAATAAACTAATACTTTTTTAAAAGTCTTACGGTTATTTTATGCAGCAAAACACAAATTATACTTCATTATAATTGTTTTTTTTTATGTGAGAAGTGGCATAAAAGTACTGACAAACATATCTATAACAACATTTGGTAAAAATGTATTCAAAAAGTTTTTCAACAAAACTTACTTTATAGAATCCAGATGTTTAAGACATCCAGGGCTGCAGAGAGAGCTGTAATTGTTACTGAATGCTCTTTGTAAGCAGGGATGCTGTAATTCAACTCTACATAGAAAGTCCAAGCACTCAGAAAACGATGTAATAGACTGAAGTTTAGTCTCCTCCACACATATACCAAGAGCAAGAATGTCTTCATGCTGTAGCCAATAACAATAAGCATAAAGCTTATGTCATTAATTCATTAAGATAATTTGTCTCACTACTGTTATAGTAACATACGTTTTCTTTTTTGCTATCACTGTGAGACAAGCATGGAGTATCTCTGATGTTCTCACCATGTCTGTTCTGTCTTTCTGTAAGGACTGTTTCAAAATTGTAGGAGCTAAATGAGGCTGGATTTGGAGAATGTGTAAGAGTGTTTCAAGACGTGGACTGAAGTGTCGGGATGCTGCCATGATCCAGGCTGGAGAAAGATGAGGAGCCACACCCATTTCTTTCTGCAGTGCACCAACATAGCCTAACACTGCTTCACTAAACACCTGCAACAAAAGCACTTAAATGCAGTGAATGTGCCAAAGTTCATTTCATTTACTATTTATACATAATAGGTTTATGCAAAAGTTCACTACTGGTCTGAAACATAGACCTTCATGTGTGCCGTATGGCTTAAATAATAATATAATTTAATTTCTACAGTGCTTCTCAATATGAAATTCAGGATATATTATCCCTATTATCACAGGACATGGATGTTTGTAGTTGATATGTTTGTATTGGAATCTCACCCTTGATTCTTCTTCAGTCTTGATTTTGAAAGAAAGTACAACAAAATCAGCAAGATATCTCTTGCCCAGTTCAATGCACTCTATCTCAGAAAGTTTTTCCATGTAGCCACCCAGCCGACTGCCAAGCACTGCACTTACAAACTGCTGGATTCGCTCGTGACTGCTCTGTTCAATCCCTGAGAAGAAAAACAGCAATAGTTTATACCCTGAACATATTCGCAAATGCAATTATTCTACAGCCATATGCAATTATTCTATTAACAGAATTGCTTAGTAGTCTAAGTCAGCATATTATCATATTACAAATAGGTCCGCAACTAAAAATATACTACTCGAAAAAGGAAACACTTAATCATCACAATACAGGTGAATCTTAATAAATTAGAATATCATCAAAAATTTAATTCATTTCAGTAATTCAATACAAACAGTCAAATGCATACATTGTATATATTCATTACAAACACAGTGATCTATTTGAACTGTTTATTTTTGCTAATGTTTATGATTATGTCTAAAGCCGAAGAAAAAGAATATTAGAATATTATATAAACCCAACTGAAAAAAAGAATCTTGATGCAGATATTTTGGCCTACTGAAAAATATGTCCAGTAAATGCACTCAATACTTGGTTGGGGCTCCTTTTGCATGAATTGCTGCATCAATGTGAAATAATATGGAGGTGATCTGCCTGTGGCACTGCTGTGGTGTTATGAAAGCCCAGGTTGCTTTAATAGCAGCCTTCAGTTTGTATGCATTGTTGGGTCTGATGCCTCACATCTTTCTCTTGACAATACCCCATAGATTCCCTATGGGGGTTTAGATCAAGGGAGTTTGCTGGTCAATCAAGCAGAGTGATACTGTGGTTATTAAACCAGGTATTGGTACTGTTGTAGTGTGGACATGTTCCATGTCCTGCTGGACAATGAAATTTCCATCTCCAAAAAGCCTGTCGGCAGAGGGAGGCATGAAGTGCTCTAAATTGTCCTTAGAAACTTTTATATAAAGACTTTGGTCTTATATAACAAAGTGGATCTACACTAGCCACTAGCAGATGACTCCCCAAACCATCAGATTGTGGAAACTTCATACTAGACCTCAAGCAGCTTGAATTGTGTGCCTCTCCACTCTTCCTCCAGACTCTACGACCTTGATTTTCAAATAAAATGCAAAATGTACTTTCATCTGAAAACAACACATTGGACCAATGAGCAACAGTCCATTTTTCTTTCTATTTGCCCAGGTAAGGCGCGTCTAGCGTTGTCTCTTTGTCATGAGTGGCTTGATACAAGGAATGCGACAGTTTTAGCCCATGTCCTGGATACGTCTGTTTGTGGATGCTCTTAAAGCACTGATTCCAGCAAATCTAATAAAAGTAACAGGAGGTAAACAGGTGATTTCAACTAAAAGCTTGCCTTTTTTATCCTCCCTGGCTGATTCTTTTTTAGTTTTGCATTTGCTAGTCCTTGTCACTAATGGTATTAAGTCCACCTCTTTCAGTATGGCATATATGCAGATGCAAAAATGTTTGATATGTCTGCCAGCACTGTCTCAATTGCAAAGGGAAAAGATACAATGGTGCAAGCTGTAAAATTAAGAGAGAAGGACTGGTCTGTATAAGAGCCTCTAAGGAATTAATAACTGCTCTTCTCTGCAAGAAGAATCAGGACAACAAATCCTTCAGGTTACAATCTGCCGCCTCACAGGAGAAAGCACAGATATTGCAGCAAGTGAACAGTTTATAGGCATTGAATAAGCCTATAATTTAAATGTTTTTCCTTTTAAATTAATTTTCTGAGCAGTGTAATATAGTATTGTCCTATCATTCACTATCATTAAATGCTTACAGAAGAGTAATTTCTTCAGTACTTTTTTAAAGATAGTCAGAGAATCCTGCTGTAGGCTTTTCATGTTTTTATTAGCTTATTAGTTCCACTCAAGCAATGGTATAAATTTGAAGAAAGCATGCTTTCAAAATGGTGGGAACTTGTTAAATCCGAGAAAGTAAAAAAGGTATTATATATAGTGGTACTTGAAAGTTTCTGAAAAAAGATCTAGCTTTCTATATATGGCCTAAAATTTCCTCAAATGTTCACACTAGTCTTAAAATTATATAAAGAGAGCCAAAAAGATTCAAAGTGTGTAAATCTTCATGATTATCAGTTAATTTCAAGGTAAAATTTAATCAGATCTTTTCAGTCGATGGGATGTAAATAGTTTTATTAAAAGAACAGGTAACTAGCAAAGTGTGATAGTGTAAAATGGTACAAAACGAAGATATCAAAAGAGCCTGGACTCCCAAGATTCCACAGTCGGACAGAATAAGTACAAAAGAAGGAATTGCAAGATCATAATTAATACTGAATAGTGATGTAAACAGAACTAATGACAATGATGAGCAGTTCTTATGGTCCACAAACATAACAAAAATTTGTTTGTAAGGAGAAATTGGTTAATATGCCAATTACAAGCATCAGCAGTCCAAAGTTATTCCTAAACTATTCAAAACCTCTGGATATTTGTGCAATTGCTATATTATGCACAAACTAAAAAGAAAAGGAAAAAGCAATCGCACTAACTACTGTGAAACTAAACACTTCAATAGATGCAACGTTAGTGCTAAATTGAGTACAATAAAGTGTACTCAAAAGAAATGGGTCCTCATTTTTTGTTTAGAGTTTGTTCCACTACTTTAGAGTCAGTACAAACTGTAAGTCTGTCTCACATGCATTCTGGATGGTGATGGTTCAGACTAAGACTAATGGGTCAAGCCTAACCTAGTATCTAGTCTTATAGTCTGTAATAGGGTTGCCACAACGGAAATATAAAACACCCTGGGCTGGCAGAAGAGATAGAGTTAGGGTTGGGTTGTTTTACAAGTACCTGAGATTGAGAGGGGGAGGTTAGGGTCAAATAATCATAGGAACATTATCAAATTGTTTTATTTAGGATGTTTAAACAGATATCATTTTCATTCTTTATCATAAAATATAGAAGAATGTTTTAGAAAAAAACAACATGTATAATGAACATTATGTAACATTTATTTTTAAAAATGCAAGCAACATTTTTTAATAAACCATCTTCACAATGAGATAATTCTTTAAACGTGCAATTTAGGAATAAATATTTAGAGTTCGGATATGGAACTTTGAGAGTGCCTACTCAATCATCCTGTCTCCTCTGAAATCTCTCACTCTTTCTATGATTTTCTCCCAGTGCATGAGATGTCTTATGTTGCATGTAGAGGTCTGGCCCCCATTAAGCCAGTCCATAGCACAACAATGTCCATTCAGGTTATTCTTGGTGTAATATGTCTTCTGCGTCATCTCATACCCATAATAACATCATTTGCAAGATTTTATTTTGGCCATCTTGTTAACTTCATCCATAAGCTCAAAACATCTTACATGTATTTATTACATTACGTACATAACTGTTGTAAACCTGTTTATTCACTTACCATGCACAAACTGAGTCTCCTCCCATAGGTTATGACAGTACAAACTAATAAGCCAACTGAATGGAGCACTGCAGCTGTATGGCTCTCCCCCCACCACCAGATTGCACTGCACATCAATCTCTTGTTCTGCAGAACTAAAATAACAAAAATAAATAAAAAAATATATAAAGTATATGTGGTTCTGTGCAACTGACAACAAATGGATCATAAATTCATTTAAATCTGCCTTACCTGGGGTTTTGTGCCACTGACAATTCTAAAATCTGCCCATCAGCAAAGATGTCCAACCAGAACTGGACTAGCCCCTCACTGAGACCAGTTCCATAAACCAGGTCCATGTTACAGTCTCTATCCAACACCTCTAATATGTGAGCAAGAACGGGAGTCAGAACCCCCTGGAGACAGTTCCACAATGTGTTCCTATGTACAAAAATAATCATAAGAGGACAGAGATTTAGTCAATGTTCCTATGTACAAGATCGGTCGCGGCCCAGGTTAACAATGACCGCCACCAGTACTGGTGGCAACAGGGTACTGGCAGAAACTGGGCTACTGTTTGCCGAAGACGACAAAGAGGGAAGCGTGTAAGGAGACATAGAAGAAACAGACAGGGTAGCATTACTAAATGTAGGGACAATGACAGGGAAAGGTGGAGAACTGGCTGATATGATAAGCTTTGAACAAGATGACGAAGGTAAAAGAATTCAGACCTGATAATGTAGGTATGGAAATGTATCTGAGAGATAGGAGTGTTGTTTTTAACTAGATTATTCAATGAAATTTTTAAGAGTGAAATGATGCCTGAGAAATGAAGAGAAAGTGTACTTGTACTGATTTATAAGAACAAGGGCGATGTGCAGAATTGTAGCATAATTGTTCTACCGAAACATAAGGTCAATGAGCCACACAATTAAGATTTCGAAGAGAGTTATAGAAGCTAGGCTTAGACAAGCAGTGACTATTTGTAAGTAGCTGTATGGTTTCATGCCAAGAAAGAGCACCACAGATGCGATTTTTGCTTTGAGAATGCTAATACAGAGTATCAGAATAGGTCAGAAAGAGCTACACTGTGTCTTTGTGGTTTTAGAGAAAGCTTATGATATGGTGCCGAGGGCGGAACTGTGGTGGTGTATGAGAAAGTCTGGAGTGGCTAAAAAGTACATTATTTTGGTGCAGGTATGAGAACAGCATGACTATAGTGAGATGTGCTGTAGAAGTGACAGATAGCTTCAAGCTAAAGGTGGGACTGCATTAAAGCCCCATCTTTTTTGAGGGACAGACTAACAGATAAGGTCAGACAGGAATCACCGTGGACTATGATGTTTGCAGATGACATTGTGATCTGTGGTGAGTGCAGGGAATAGCTAGAAGAGAATTTGGAGAGGTGGAGGTATGCTCTGGACAGGAGGGGAATGAAAGTCAACACTTGTAAGACAGAATACATGATTATGAATAAAAGGGAGGAAGGTAAAACTGTCAGGCTACAGGGAGAAGTAGAAACAAAGGTCTAGGAGTTCAGGTAATTGGGATCAACTGTCCAAAGAAATGGAGAGTGTGGAAAAGAGGTAAAGAAAAAAGTACAGGCAGGATAGAGTGGATGGAGATAAGTGTCAGGAGTGACTGTATGCATGTATGATCCGAGTGAGAGTCAAGTACTGAGTCAAGTACTGAAGAACCTCTGCCAGTTTGCCTCAGAACTTGACTCTCACTCGGATCATACATGCATATTGTGTGACCTGAATGACTGAATGTTGGTGATACCTTGGTACAAGCACAGCTCACAATTGCAGCTGTTGCTGAAACACTAACAAAATACCCAAAAATTCCAACTATCTGATAAATGTAGCCTTCTGCTGTGCTTTTGACATGTTTAACGCCCTATAAAGAGCCAATTGTGACAACCAATTGAGTCACTTCATCAGTGATCATATACCATCTGCTAATCCTGTTTGTTGTTGGTGTAAATATAACAAAACCTTAGACATATGGACAGATGAAAAATGTAAACCATCACTGAGCATTCTATCTTTGATTGATCGACCCGGATAGTAAATTTTACACACTCCTTCACAGAATATTTTAGGTTAATTATATGTTATAACCCAAATAAGGATGTGTTTCCTTTCTGAATCTGGATCCTGTCAAGCTTTATTCCTCTTATTATCTCAGGGAGATTTTTCCTTGCCACCTGGCATGCTCAGTGGGGAAAAATTAACCTTCTTTAAATTTCATATTTATATACTGTATATATTTTCTGTGAAACCGCTTTGTGACAAGGTTCCATTGTAAAACGTTATATAAATAAAATTGCATTGAACTGAATTCCTGTACACTACCTGAGAGTTCCGCCTTCTTGCAAAGCCTCCCGCTTCATTATTTCTCTGTTCACCCAGTCACTTGAATTAAGCATACGCTCCTCTATCTGTGTCAGAGCAACAACCAATCGCCTCAGCAATACTTGCTGGAAACGTGCTAATACACAAAATGATATAGCAATAGGTTATTATGTAGCACTAGTTTTCTTAGATATTTGAGGTAATAAGTAAAGTATGCTAATGCGTCATCTGACCTTCTTTACGGCCCAAGTTGTTTTCCAAAAGAGCAAGTAGGGTGTGAATGCGTTCAATACTTCTAGACGTTTTATTACCAGAGTCTCTAAGGAGGGAAACAGCTTTCTGAGTGCATGATCTCACCAAAGATAAACTGTGCAAGTATGCAGGATGCTCCTGTTGACCAAAAATAAAATGTAAGTCCTCATAATGCAATAGAATGCATTTTCAATGATAAAAAAATTTTAATTTATTGAAAAGTTGTATTGAAAGAAACTTACCTGTTTGGTTGTGACTGATGCTTGTTCTTGATCATCTAATTCAATGGCAACTAAAAATACAAAATATGGCACGTCTTTTTCAATAAAAATAAAACTGGTCATTTAATCCATTAATATATCTGTATATTCTCTTATAGCATATATTTCTCCAAATCTAAAAAAACTAAACTAAAATTATGCATAACCATTTATTAGCTTACACAGCTTTGGACAAAAACAAATAAAAGACCACAATAAAATGATCAGTTTCCTTAATTTTACAATTTATTACTATGATTTTAAACAAAATGTGCAGTTTTTGTATATTCTGCAAACTAATAACAATATTTCCAACAAATTACACATAAAATATACCAGTGACAGTAATTTCAGACTACAACATAGTGCAAAGAAAAGAAGTACATATTCATTTTTAAACTTTGAATGCTAAAGTATATCACAGAGACGCACCGATTCTTCTTAATACATTTACTTAACAAACACTAGGATATAACTGCTGCTATAAATGCAGATAAAAAAAATCAAAAGTGGTCTTTTAATTTCTTCCAGTGCTTTATATACAGTGGTTAGACAATGAAACTGAAACACCTAGTTTTAGACCACAATAATTTATTAGTATGGTGTAGGGCCTCCTTTTGCGAACAATACAGCGTCAATTCGTCTTGGGAATGACACATACAAGTCTTGCACAGTGGTCAGAGGGATTTTAAGCCATTCT
>JAOUQV010000046.1:3420019-3433631 GCA_028565295.1 Aspidoras spilotus
GCTGAAAGAAGAAGAAGTAAATTGTCTATGAGTTGATGTCAAGGACATCAAGATTTCTATATTTTATATGATTTTATATTTCAACAGATAACTTTTCCATCATCATAAAGGCATCATATGTGAGTCAAGACAGGTGAGCGAATACTTTTGGAAATATAGTGTATAATCTTTATGATTATATCCTGTATTTAGGTTATGTAAAGTTGCTTTGCACAATGTTCTATTTGAAAAAACACTAGAAATAAAATTATTTGTATTGTACTGAATTAACATTTTTCCTATTTTTATATCATTGTTTAAATTGTCAGTGAGTTGGGGCTGAAAAACCTCTTTAACATTCTCTACATCATTCAGGTACAGAGATTTTATTAGATAAGTTGACTTACATATTTGAGATCATGTATAGTGTGTCACGTTAAACAATGTGCCATTTTAAATTAATAAAGAAATATTTAAATATGAAAGTAAATATGAAATTCATCTTACAGTACGTACAAATACATCAGTATGTTAAATCAATTTATGATGGTTAAATGTATACATCAGATATGTAAATATAATAAATCAATAAGAATTCAGTAGCATTCAGATAAGACATTGGATCTGAAATAGTAGAGTACAATTGATGATTTTTTTAGAATAAATGCTAATACTTAGAAACAAATTCAGCATGCATAAATTGAACAATGCAAAACTTTACTCTTTTAATAATTCAGTAAATTGAGTGTTTGGGTGAAGGTCAGGGTGCACATAACCTGGTACCAAGATGCTGTGGGGCAAGACAGCCAAGAAAGTGGCAATATTTTGTTCTGTGAAGATCTGACCTTAAAGATGAGCATGGTTTGAATCATGGTTACAGCAGTACAGTACTGTGCAAATCATATCTTTAGTACAAATTTTAAGAGATTTATAAATAACTTATGCATAAACAAAAATAATGATATATAAAATGTTTTTGCCAGTAAGGAAGCAACATATTACAACCCAAATTTTAATTACGTTGTATAAAACATAAATAAAAACAGAATACAATTCAATTGAATAAGCGACAAAGACAAGATATTTAATGTTCGAATGAATAAACTTGATTGTTTTTTGCAAATAATCACTTCTTTCAAATTTCATGCCTGCAACACGTTCTAAAAGATTTGGGACAGGGGAATGTTAATCTGTTAAACTGTGTTACATCACCTGTTCTTTTAACAATAGTCAAGGGGCAGTCGCAGGCTTGTGGTTAAGGAACCAGCCTTGCGACCAGAAGGTACCTGGTTTGATTCCAAGTACTGACAAGTCATGGCTGAAGTTCCCTTGAGCAAGGCACCTAACCACAGTTGCTCCCCGGGCGCTGTGCTGGCTGCTCACTGCTCTAGGCACGTGTGCTCACTTCACGTGTGTGTGTATTTGTGTGTTTCACTGCACAGTTGGGTTAAATGCAGAGGACCAATTCCGCTGTGTGCAAAACATAGTGGCAAAAATGTATCACTTTTAATAAATGTTTGGGAACTGAGGATCCTCATTTTTAAAGCTTTCTAAATGAAATTCTTTCCCTCTCTTTTTTGACGTACAGCTTTAGTTGTTCGACACTCTGGGGTCTCTGTTGTCATATATCGCACTTCATAATGTGCCTCACATTTTCAATGGGGGACAGGTCTGTGCTGCAAACAGGACAGTCTAGTACACATACTCTTTTGCCACTTTGTTGTAACACATGCAGAATGTGTCTTGCCATTGGCTTGCTGAAATAAGTACATCCTTGAAAATGACATTGCTTGGATGGAACAATATGTTGCTCCAAAAACCATTATGTACCTTTTAGCATTAATAGTGCCATCAGAGGTTACCCAAGACATGGGCACGAACACACCCCCAGCTTTTGAACTTTGTTCTGATAACAATCCGGACATTCCTTTTCCTATATTCCTCTCTATATAACCAATTATAACACCAACTTCTTTCTAATTAACCTGTTTACCTGTGTCATTTTCCAAACGGGTGTTTTTGGCTATTTCTAATCTTTTACTGTCTTTTCTTGTCCCTGTCCCAACATTTTTGGAACATGCTGCGAGCATAAAATTGATGAGTGAATATTTGCAAATATCTTGTTTCTGCAGTGTCTTCAATTGAAAAAGGGCTGAAAAGAATTTTCAAATCATCAAATTTTGTTTTTATTCATGTTTTACACAACATCCCAATTTTATTGGAATTGAGGTTGTACATAACAATACGTAAATTAAAAAGAAGCAAGTGTGACAAAACTCTTACAGAACCTTACAGAAGAAACTGTAAGGTACTTCAAGACACTCAGTAAAACTTAGCACATAATCACTGTACAGCACTGTAAAAAAGTATTTAACACAAACACATGCTGTAAATCAAAATGGCTTTAAAATAATGAATAATTTTAGACATAAAATAAAACATTGTAATATGTAGTAAACAGTATTCAACTAAAAGATATCGATATTTGCCATTTTATAGATTTTTCTGGTAAGTTTTACAGAGCATCTGAAAAGGATTGATCAAGCCTAGACATATGAAATGGGAAGCTAAGAATTTCAAGGGTGCAACGTTCAAATACGTTATACTCACTCAAAAGAATATATAGAAATTAAATATGTTGGGAATGGATTTCCTTTAAAATAAAATAACCCAGACATGTACGTCTTTCAGAAAAGAAAGGACAGTAAGTACATTTTTGCATGTTTGATTTTTTTCTGAGCATTCTACTTTGTAATGTTCGATAATAAGGTGTGCGTGTGAAAGGATAACTGGAGCCTCTGAGCAGGGCGGAGGCAGAACTAGAGGAAAATGATGAGGATGGCAGGAAAATGTTGACTCAGATGATGCCGTATTGAGCCAGCTCGTGTAGCTCCAAGTGGCTGAAAGCCTCCCATGGGCAGATAACGGTGATGTCTGAGAGTAAACAAAGAACAAAGGTCACAAAAAGCATATAATACCTAAAGCATATAATAAATATAAGATCCTATTCATGTAATGTAATTTGCCAGCATTATTTTGAAATGCTTGGCTGCACAGTTGTGCACTGTAGGACGGAAATATGCAAACAGAGCATACCAATTGTTAGGTATTCGTGGGATTGAATTTAAGCCATGGACTGATGGATTTATAGTTTGTGTCATGCTTTTGTTATGTTTGTTGCGAGTGATTATTATATTTCCAAAAGTATTCGCTCACCTGCCTTGACTCACATATGAGAATTCATAGGCTTCAATATGACGTCGGTCCACCCTTTGCAGCTAGAACAGCTTCAACTCCTCTGGGGAGGCTGTCCACAAGTTTTAGAAGTCTGTTTATGGAAATTTTTCACCATTCCTCCAGAAGCACATTTGTGGGGTCACACACTGATGATGGACGAGAAGGCAAATAATTTTGGAAATATAGTGTATTTTATGTCATCTGATGAGGATGTCATGGATGAGTTCATGTTCCTGCATCTCCCATGTTGTCTCCATGGTACAGTTCAAGGCAAGCACTGATATGCAAACACTTCAAGTCACCTCTTCTCCTACATTCACGATGAGACACACTTGAGGATTGTGCGAAAGTGACAAGGATTAGGACGTCACCGGGAGTGTGTGTTACATATCCAGGCTCCACATTTCCCATTATAGACACATTATTATAAAAAAAAAACCTTTTTTTGTAAAGCTGCTTTGGGACAATGCTTGTTGTTAAAGGCGCTTTATAAATAAAATTTAATTGAATTGAATTGAATTATGCTCTTATATTATTTATGCACTGTTTCTGGACAGCTGCAGATGTTGCACAGTCCAGGATAATTTCTTTGGATTTTATAATACAACTATACTTGACAAATTAAGACAAACTGATTTTTAAGTATAAAATGTTGTGCCGCACAACAGGTCACGTCTTTGCTTTGCACACTATTTAAAGACTAATTGACTGAGTTTCACACAGTTACTCTTGCCAGCCTCACCTGTAGTTAATTGTAGCTCTTCTAGGAAGATATTTAAACAGCTTTCTGGTGAGAGTGCTTTGTGGGTCAACACAATTATCATGTTTTGTTTTGTGTGCTATAGACTTTGCTATGGAATGTGTTTTTTGCTGCTTAGTTTTTCTTAGCCTCTGCATTATTAGCTTTTGTTTGCACCAGTTTAAGTTTGCATATGTTTACTTTGAATAACCTCTGTTTGGTGTGTCTTGTGTGAGCATGTTTTGCAGAATTTCAGAGAGCCAGAGTGTCCTCCTTGAGTAACTTGCATATCCTCCGAGCATTGCTGTCGGCCATTTTGTGTTGTAGTTTCTCCCGTGCGTTTGTTTACTTCCCAACAGTCTATGCTACTTGTGCTTTTAAATTTTGTGTGTTGTGAGTTGTAGGGGTCATTTTAGATATGGACAATGTGTCCATATCTAATTAATGCCCAACATAATGTACCTGGAGCATTTTGCTAACTGGACTGCATTTTATCTTATTTGGTGATTTTTTTTTTTTTTATTTGTTCATTTTCTCACAGTAGAATGATCACATCACAGAAATAATAAACATTTACACAGAAGTTGCTTGACAAAATATGAACATTATTACACTCGTCATCCAACCTTCAAATCTATACTAATCAAAACATTTATAATTAATACACAACAAACAGACCCAGAAATTTACACAACCATTGTCACACTGCAAGATTCTTTTTTTCTTTACAAAATTTAACTGGCTTTTTTTAAACAAAATACAAAACAACTTCAATCTAAAAGTAAAACCGTTACATAAAACATTACATATTGTTTTAATGGCACATGCTTTTTGGAAGACGTCTTAATACATATTTTTGCTGTAAATTAAGGCATCATATCACCAAACACATAAACCAACTTTATAGAAATTGGCATGGCGTTATAAGGGTCAAGTTATGCCTTAGACTAAATATGCAGTGTTCTTTTCAGGATAGTTGCTGAAAAGCATTTTAGTGTCTGCTTGGTTGACATAAGCAGCATGAGGTTCACTTAAAACGTGACTTTACAGCAGTGACTTTACAGTTATAAATATACAGATGATGGTGTTAACATAATGGCAAAATACATGTGATAAGCTGATCAAGAAACTTACCAGTGCCTAAACCTTCCATCCCAGGGATATCGTCTCCGAATCTGATAGGGGAAACAAAAGAATAATTAACTAATATACCGACTAAATGATATGTTGTAGTGCATGATAAATACTCTGAGATTAATTCAAGTGAATTCTATTTTGTAACTTCTATACAAAAATGCACTACAATCAAGGTTTCTGCAGGTATTAGTAAGTCTAATGATTTGATGAGTGAACAAAAGCACAAATGATCCAGCATTGGTGCACTTAGTCTTTCTTAGATACTTTAATTGTAATGGCTACTAAGACTATCATATTTAAACTATTTGAAATATATTTTGCTTGTTAGATTCAAATTTAATGTCTTTGAATTCTTTGCAATACTCTGCAAAAATCCTGATAATAAATAATTGACCCGAACTTAGAATTAGTTAAGTGTTTTGGAATCCACTTACCCCTGCACTCCTTTCTTTGGTGGCTTGCTCTTAAACTGCCGAGTCTGCCTCTGTTTAAATTTGGGTGGGCCTTTGCGTGGCGTGGCTGGGCCTCCAGTTACCCGGGTGGCTGGTTTAAATTCAGGTTTTGGAGGCTCAAGATTCATAGCTTTTGGCTGTTTTTTTGTGTTCAACTCTGTGTTTAGTCTCTGTCTCTGATGTGGAGCTTCTGTCTGGTATTTCTATAACAATAGAGAGTGACAGATCATGCGCTCATGGGCATTAGTGTGTTTGGTAAACCAAGATTTGTATCTGTGTTAACCGAGACATCTGTGTTACCTCCTGGATCTCCCTTTAATTTATGCTGCTATAGTGAGTATCGCCAGAGTTTGTACTCTACCACATTTCACATTTCTTAAACTGCTGAATTATAATGATTATACCTAATTGTTTCCATATTTCTATCTCTTTTTCTGCCGAGCTAAATTCTCTACAGAGAGTGCTGGCGTCTCCTACATCTGCCCAATCCAATCTGGTTGGGGCTTGCATCAAGCAGAGTGACCAAATATGCTAGGAAGACCCTACACTTTGGGGACAGTCGTAGGCTTGTGGGTAAGGAAACAGCCTTGCAACCGGAAGGTCCCTGGTTAGATTCTAAGTACCCACAAGTCATGGCTGAAGTGCCCTTGGGAAAGGTACCTAACCCCCAGTTGTGGTCACTTCACCTGTGTGTGTTTTACTGCACGGATGGGTTAAATGCAGAAGACCAATTCCGTTGTGTGCAAACATAATGGCAAAAATGTATCACTTTTACTTTCATCCTCACCATTAAATATATTTACAGCCTTTTTTTACAGACTGTTTAATCTGATATCACCTGATTTAGGATGGGTTTTTTATCCTCTCATCTCACTGTATCCTATCATCTCACTGTTGCTTTCCAGCATTAGGAACAAAAACTTAAATGGGATAAAAACTTAAAGGGGTAAAAAAATAAAATCCCAATTTCCAAAAAACTGGGATGCTCTGTAAAATTTAAATATTTGTAAATATTATAAGCCTACTGTATATTTCAACGTAGAACACATAACAGATTTTAAAAGTGAGACATTTTAACATTCCATTAAAAATATTAGCTCACATTCAACTTCGTGGTGGCAATGTGTCTCAAACAATTGGGAGATGGCCATGTTTATTTTTAAAACAGTAAGGAGACCAATTGCTAGTGTTTTGGGAGAGGAAAGTTGTCCCATTTTGTGTGAAGTACTGTAAGGTTCTATTTGATCAAAATCCTGGATCCAGGTTTTTCACTTCAAGTCTTACAAAATGTTTTCTTTTGGTAAACATCTGGACTGCAAGTGGGTGGGTTTAGCACAGAGGCCTACCCTCTGCTGTCATCAAGTTAAAGGTTTTCTGATCTTAGGTGTATTCTGTGTTCAATTAAGTAAAATCAGAAAATAAAATATTGGTTCATGAGATTAGGTTTATACTGTAATATATTAATGAAACATATCCCTGTCCTGAAAATATGATCCCCTTACTGATAAATCTGATATCTCATACAACCTGATCTAGAGGTAAATGCATCATGAGGACCCTTCGAGAAGCCATAGGTGACCCAATTTATCTAATCCTGTGCTCAAGTTAATAAGATCCTCACAGCTCGTGATCATGGCATGGATTAATCCTATTACACAAAGGGGCAATGAAGGACATATGAGCTTTTAGAAAAGAGCTGATCCCTGTCAGAGATAAACACAGAAAGTGTTTATTATAGCTTCATACCTAGGACATTAATCATAATATACAAAGGGAGCGTGAAAAGGGTCCTCTCAGAGAAAATGTTCAAGAATAACAACACATTTATTTTTCCATTTTGTCTACAATGTCTACCTGCATGTCTACATTGACTACATCTATATATCTCCTCTTTGGTCTTACTCTCTGTCTCCTGCCTGGCAACTCTAACATCCTCCTACTAATATATCCACTGTCCCTCCTCTGTACAAACCACCTCAGTCTGCCCTCTCTAACTTTGTATCCCAATTTTCCAACCTGTGCTGTCCCTCTGATGTTCTCATTCCTAATCCTGTCCATCCTGGTCACTCCCAACAAGAACCTCAACATCTTAAGCTCTGCAACCTTCAGCTCTGCTTCCTGTCTCTTAGTCAGTGCCACAGTCTCCAAATCATACAACAAGGCTGGACTCACTATTCAAGAAGGGGCTCACAGCCGATACTTGATGTAGTCCCACCTTTACCTTGAATCTATCTGTCACTCGTACCACACATCTCACTACTGTCATGCTGTTCTCATACATGTCCTGCACCAATCTAACATACTTTCCAGCCACTCCCGACTTCCTCATACACCACCACAGTTCCTCCCTCGGCATTCTATCATAAGCTTTCTCTAAATCTACAGAGACACAGTGTAGCAGTTTCTAACCCGCTCTATACTTCTCCATCAGCATTCTCAAAGGAAAAATCACATCTGTGGTGCCCTTTCTTGTCATGAAACCATACTGCTGCTCACAAATAGTCACTGCTTGTCTAAGCCTAGCTTCCACAACTCTTTCACAAATCTTCATTAATCTAATTCTATTAACACGGTAAATTATTTCATAATCATCACAGTTCTAAGAATCAAATATAACTGTATGTTCTGCTCTAAATTATACACCGACTCTTATATTCTACATGGTCTACTCATACTCTACTCACCGCTGTAGCTGTTTCTGTCTTTGTTGGAGGAATAGATGTCTGCACTGGGCTAACTTGGGAGGAACTACTGATGGGGCGTTTTTTCCCTCTGACCCATTAGCAGATTAGGAAAGGTGTGACGGCCCACCTCTTATCCCATATCCAAATATATGCCTGGATAATTCTTATTTTAACTGACAAAGATGAAACGTCTTTTTCTTCTTCTTTCCTTTTTTGGGGTTTCCCTTGTAGTCGTCATACCGGTCCCCATAGTGAATCAACTGCCTCCATCTAACCTTGTCCTCTGTGTATTCCTCTGTGTACACCTGCCAATTTTATGTCTGCTCTCACCACATCTAAAAACATCCACTTGGTCCTACCCCTTTTCCTCCTCCTGCCTCCAAGTCTTTCCTTTTTCACATGTCCAAACCAACTCAGTCCTGCCTTTCTGATTTTTCACCTAATCTTCTAACGTGTTGTCAAACGTGTTATGTTTTTATTTCTGATCTTGCCCAACCTTGAAACGCCCAAATAAAATCTCATCATTATTTCTGCCTTAATTATTACTCCCTTCTGTGCCTTACAGTTTTGCCTATTGGGTGGCATCGTGGAAGAATAGGTAGTTAAGAACGGCGGTTGGTAAAATGTGCAAAATCTAAAGATGGGGGCAGTCGTAGGCTTGTGGTTAAGGAACTTGCCTTGCGACCGGAAGGTCCCAGGTTCAATTCCAAGTAGCGACAAGTCATGGCTGAAGTGCCCTTGGGCAAGGCACCTAACCCCCAGTTGCTCCCCGGGCGCTTTGATGGCTGCTCACTGCTTCAGGCACGTGTGCTCACCAGTGTGTGTGTATTTGTGTGTTTCACTGCACGGATGGTTAAATGCAGAGGACCAATTCCGCTGTGTGTGAACACAGTGGCAAAAAATATATCACTTTCATTGATTTGCTGTGGCAACCCCTGATAAAAGGGAGAGGCCGAATGAATAAAATGAAAATGTGTTACATAAAATTGAAATATTGACCTTTACTCTAAATATTTGTATGTCTGATCACATATTTTTAGTAGCCTATTTTAAAAACCTGATATTAGTTTTATTGTATGTTTGAATTTAATTATGAAAAATAAAATTTGCTAAAGAAATTATGCGTAAACAGCTGATACTTCCTTGATGAGGGAATAAACAGGAAGGACACCATCGCGGATATAGGACAGAGGAATTATTGTTTACAGTGTCCAGTGTACAGTGCCAGATTTAGAACACAAACACCATTTGTTACTTTAGTTAGCTAACATCAGGCAAGACTAAGCACACGCCTAATTTAATTTCTGTGTTTGGTCTCTGTCATTTATTTGTTGTTTTATTTACAATCCTTTTATTCCTATAATCAGGTGTTAGATCACAGTAAATAATAAAGTACTGCATGTGTTTTAAATTTCCACATAAATACTGAAGTTAAAATTAGTCATCTGTCAAATTCTACACTTAATCACTGAAACAGAATCCAATGGTACAAAAAGTACCACTTTATTAACCATATAATATACATGAATTACTGTTTTTTTCAATGAACTGCACCATTAATCTAAATAAATAAATACATAATACCTCATAATAATAGTTTAATATAGTCAACCTGTCATAAATGGCACTACCACTTTTAAAACATGCTTATGCTTAGTTCCTGACTTGATATGGAACTAATATATTACAGTACTGTATAAAATCTTAGGCACCAAATTGTTTTTAGTACAGATTTTGTTAAGAGATTCGTCTATTTTCAAACAGATTCGTCTATTTGATATGAATTCTGCATTAAGGAGTCAGTACAGAATGATGTTA
The DNA here is from genome assembly GCA_028565295.1 of Aspidoras spilotus. Taxonomy (NCBI): domain Eukaryota; kingdom Metazoa; phylum Chordata; class Actinopteri; order Siluriformes; family Callichthyidae; genus Aspidoras; species Aspidoras spilotus. The sequence goes on from JAOUQV010000046.1 coordinate 3,430,066, forward strand.
GTTTTCCAAACATTACTTTACATAACGTTTCAGACGGAAAAAAATCAAGCCTGACAATCAAAGTCTCCAGATGAACTGTAAAAGATTACCCAATATGTTCTGATTTGAGTTATAAAACTGTACAAACAGTATCTTGGAATACTTTTTAAGGCAAATTATTGATACTCTTTACTTTATTGCTTTCTTTAGTTTATTACTGTTTAATGCACTTTTAAGTGTTGTAATTTATGCAGAATAATTCATTATTTTAGAATGCATATTTGCTTTACCTTATGAAATGCTAAATTGTCATTCTAGGTGAATTGGAGAAGTTTTTTCCGGTCCTAAGCCCAAAAGGGTGAGGGTTGCTTTAGGAAGGGCATCCGGCGTAAAACACGTGCCAGATCCTAATGCGAGGAACTCGCTGTGGCGACCCCTAGTGACAGGGAAAAAGCCAAAAGATGAAGAAGAAGAAGAAGATTTGCTTTACCTTATGTCTTTGAATGTGTTTGAGACACTTTTACAGTACTAAACATTAATTAGCTGCTATTTTTACTATGTAATTTGGAGAATCTGAGGCAATTTTCTGTAGAAACATACTGTGCATGGAGTATATACAGTATTGTACATACAATGGAGTGGTGCCCTGTCTAGTGTTGATTCTGTGTGGATTAACCGGAAGATAATGGATGGATGGATGTAGAAGCATCATTTGTGTTACATTCAATGTTTTTATGCAAAAAAAGATTGCAGAGATATATAGTCACTTCTACAGACCTCGTGTTAACAAAACCTATTGAATATACAGCATTTGTCATTTCAATACATTTAATTATCATTCACAATAAATAAATACTTAATTATACCATTATACTTGACATCATAATACTAAGTATCTGTAGTCAAACTATTAAAATTACATAACAAAACTCGCTTAAGAGGCATCATTCCTTCTTTTTTAGTCCTAAAAATAAAAAAAAAACAAAGTAAAATGAGCAAGGGAATAAATACTACAGTATCATGATTTCTTGAGTAGCCTGATCTCCATTTTGAGGTAAGTCTTAAGGTTCTCATCATGCACATTTTCTTCAATGTCAGCCAGTGCCTTTTCTCCACCATCACTGTAGTACTTCAGCAGCTCTGCAGCATAATCTATCCACACACAGTTATGGCAACCACTCATGCAGCAGGACGTCGGAGGAGATGGAGGACCTGTATCTGCAATGTCTCTGTGACTCTGCGTCAAAGCAGATGGAGTCTGGGAAGTACTTGGATCCGTACTGATGCATCGGAAGTGCTGAGGAGTCCAGTGTAGACATTTGCTTTGGGGAAATATGGTGCTGATGCCAAGGGGTTTCTTTAAGTGTAACAAGTAAAAGATAAACTGCTGTGAAGAAGATAAAAAAAAAATTAAGTGTCAGAGATACAGTAAAAGTTTATAGAACTATAGCGAAAGATTACTGGATTCAGCAGGCGGTATATGATCACTGATAGTGCCACACTTGACTCTCATATAAGGCATTGATCTGACCACTAGTTATGTGTAAATCGAGTGACTTGAGCAACTTGGACCACAGAAAAATCTGATATGTGATGCCAGTGTTTGAGCAAAAATGGAACTTGAGGGCTGTTTTATTTACAAAAGTAACACACGTGTAAACAAGAGTTTACATCCAGATGTTTTGGTTGATTCGAGAAACAAATTGCAAAATTGTGAGGAGAAATATCGCAGCAGCTGCAGTGGACATGGGTCATTGGGCAGATGGAAGTCTTTCACCACCTTATGTAGTGTGTGCTTTTTAATCCAGTGATCGTTCATTGTAAATGCAAGATAATGAGTAGAGAGCTGTTTAACATCACACATGGCTCTCTGGATCTGCTGAATTCCATACAGGTATAATTTAATATGATATATAACATTTTATAGCCAACTTCTAATCTACTACTGCATTCAGGTTATGAAGATTCGTTATGAAAAGCGGAGTTTGTTTACATTTCTCATGCAATTACTGAAAGACTGTTTACTTCCGGTTAGCCAACGTAAGATACACACCCTTTTCAAATATGAAGCGTTATTTAGCGACATCCTGTAAAAAATCCTTAAAAAACCAGTGCAGTGTTTATAATCGCAATATACATGTCGATCGAAAGGATTAAACTTTCCTTATTTCAAGGTAAGTAACGCCATTGCTTTGTCTGCAACTATGACCTTCAGTGTGATTAACGTAAGGCAGTGATGACCAATCAGAGTGTAGAAAAGTTTGACGCTTCTTGAATGGGCGGGGCTTGTATGGCACTGCGCTACTACAGTTAAACAGTTGAGGGCAGTAAAAGATAAAAAAGATGAACTATGCAACTTGCATTTTATAGTTTTTTTCTCGATAGTTGACACACGTTGTCTGAAAGCATGCCTCATACTCAGAACTCCATACACACATCAAAATACACACACACACACAATGAGCAAAACCCCTCAATTCTCCTGCAAAATGAAACTACGTTTAGAACAATGTTATGTCTTCTCGGAATAGTATTTTGTTTTCAGATGACACACACAAACCATCATATGAATAGACATGTATAAGAACCAGTTGAACACTGATGTGCTAAATGTAAAACACCATGATAATTGGAAAACATTTCTTCTCCATTTATCATAATAACTTGGGCCTTTTTTGTTCAGTGTTACACTTAATACAGACAGTACATACATAAGAGTGTTGTAAAAAAAATTGAATAGTGTTTTTATACTCAAAAAACAAATACACAGTAACAAATATATTTTACAGTATTTTCCTTACAAAAGTAGACAGTGTACATCTCAATCAACAGAAGGTTGCACATACAATAGTCTACATTTTACTGTATATGTTGCAGCCTTATTTCTGTTTTGGTCTGGCCACAGCACCTCATCCACATTACAAGCAATGTTTTCTCTGCCCACGCAGAGGGGGAAATATCACCTAGCATGGCGAATACAGCCATGAAATGCATAAACTGCTATATCTTCACATGCATCTTCTATAGCTTGGATAAGGGGTATACGTGTTTGTGAATTTAGGTCATACACTTTCTAGCGCCAGAACAGTCAACAGGAAATACTGTACTCATTGATACTGAGAGTTGATTTCTTAACTATTCTCATTACGGAAAGTCCGGATGATGGATGCTACAGTGTACCTTCTTAAATTTAGCTGTACTCTTTGCCCAGCCTCCCTAATTATTAGACCATGGTTGACCACATAATTAACCAAAGTGGCTCGGCTCTCATCAGAGATTACGGTCCTTGGACTTCCTCGTCCTTGTCCTCCCTGTCCTCCTCCTCTTATACTCACTCATCTGGCTCTGCCCCAGTTTCCACTGTTGGCATTCATTACTTTAAAACAGAGCTCACCTTTTGCCATTTTATGCAAAATCTGATTGCTTATTGTAAACATGTGTGACAGGTGTTTGCACATGTGATGTGTTAGTGTGCATAGTAGGGCAGTTCTTCTTCTTCTTCTTTCGGCCTCTCCCTTTTATCAGAGGTTGCCACAGCGTGTCAGTCTTTTCCACCTCACTCTGTCCCCTGCATCTTCTGCTTTCAC
>JAOUQV010000046.1:3451627-3469091 GCA_028565295.1 Aspidoras spilotus
TTATTCTCTCAGTATTATTTCACAATTCTCCTTTGTGTTAATCTCAGCTGAATTAATGTGTGTCAAGAGATCAGAATTTAGGGCAATTTCGGTTATAATTACTGCTTTTCTTATATCCTGTTTTGATCCCCTGAGATTTTCCTGTAATTTAAGCTCAAGACACTGTTTTTGTGGATCTTTGGTATCCTGATAGGCTTCAGAACACACTAGGACAGGACTACTGGCTGATGAGACACTGGGTATTTGTTCCTATCCTACTGCTGCATCTTAAGACATTCACTGGTGTGTGTGTTTTTGTGAGTGCGAGAAATATAAAAAGAGAGATAGAAGCATGGGATGCTCTGTGGCCAGATTTGAGAAATGCGCTATTTGTTTTATTCCCTATCCTCGTCTGGGCTCATGCCAGCCTATTGACTTTTCTCCCTCTCCACTGCACAAAAGCAAAGCTGGGGTGGGCACGGATCAGGCTGGCCATGCCACTGATCACCAGGGTTTTTTCCTCATGTTTCCGCATTCCCAATGCCAAGAGGCTCAGTGGTGGGCAGTGACTCAAAGAAAGCTGCTAGAACATGAGGTGCTGAACATAAGGCTACTCTGGAACTGGTAACTATTTTGCATTGCCCATTTCTCATTCTTTCTTTTCTGACTCATAGAAACACACAGATTGAAAAGGCTACCCCACGAGTTTTGTCTTAGACTCAAACAGTAGCTCTTCTGTCTCTTCTGTTCCTCAGAGCAACTGTGGAGAAATGTTACGCATTCGCCGCGTGTTAATGAATTCTCCTGAGATCATCAGCATCGGCCTGGTGTGGGATTCGGACCACTCGGACCTAGCAGAGGACGTCATCCACAGCCTGGGCACATGTTTGCGTCTGGGGGATGTAGGAATCACACACAAACACACATTTTCACAAATGAAAAGAATTAAAAGAACAACACAAATTAAAAGGATAACACAAAAAAAGAAGAAAAAATGTTTGGAACAGACGCACACACAAATCAGTATCTCTGTAGTTGTGAGTACTTTTAACTGACATAAATAATGCATCTAACTAATGCTAACCTTTAGTTAAACCTTGACCGTAATCTCAGTAATAAAAAGCTTTTTAGTACGATTTAAAAAAATAAATCAATATTTTAACAATTTGTTGTGTGGACCAGCCAAATGTCGTCCATACACACAAATACATTAAAACGTTATCATCCATATAGTTATGAGGACTCCACTGATATAATTGTTATTGCATGTCATTAATGCTAACCCTAACCTTAAGCTTAGTAATAAAATAGAATTTTCTTGTACAAATAAAATCCAATTTGTTAAAAAAAAAACTGAGACCAATTATATAAAAGGGATAAAGCAAATAAATTCTTCAACTACTGTTAGAGAGTTCCTTTTACTCTTTCCTGCCAAGGCATTAAAACACACACACACACACACCTCAAGCTCCACTTACTGTAGGCTTTTACTGCAATGATCAGTATAGAGATTATGATAATCTATTATGATATGCAGCACCAAGCACTATCCTACTTTAAGGTACAAGCCAATAATATAATTTATGCAAATATTCTATTATACAAGGCATTTTTATTCAGAAAATGAGTTAAACTGAAAAAAATAACCCAAGATGGCAGACAAACAGGCTTTTTATATAAATAAATGTGTTTAGCTTTATTTAATTAGCACATTTTTAAGTTACTGAGATATAAGCATCTGATAAACCAGATTTTGGAACTACATCATCAAATTAGTTAATCATACCATTACTCGAGTTATTTAAAAAATCACACAGTTTACATGTTGCCTTACGACTCGAATACAAAATCAAATCAGCAACAACAATAGCTTTGTTTGCCGTAGTGCAATATAGCTAATTAGCTAGCTCACTGGATGGTTTTCCTGTCTATAAACCTTACTTGACATTAGCAAAAAATAAAAAAAAACAGAAACAAGGATCAAATTTGGGAAAGATACAGTAAATCTTCAGAATATATTGTCCAGTCCTGTCCACTGCCCATTTACACCTAGAAAAGCTGAGCTTGCCTGGAAGTGGTGTCATTTGAGCATTTGTCCAATTAAATTTGTCCAAAATAAATTTGCTTTGAAGCATGGAAGGTGGAGCAATTATAAAGTTACATTTAGGCTACTTTTCAAAGTGTTTTCCTACAATTCATCACCATGGGAACATTTATAAAATATAGAAGCCGAATGGTACAAAACATCTAGTGCGACAAATTTGTCCCTGGCTGCGCCTAGAAATTCTGTCCATAGAAATAATGAACAGCGTGCACACATGCACCTGGAACAAACCAAGCTCATGTTCTCGTCATACAGGGCAGCCATGAAAGAGGGCCTTCTACCTCACACGCCCAAATCACCTCCAACAGAATGCCACGAGTCACATGGTCGAATGCCTTCTCCAAGTCCACAAAACACATGTGAACAGGTTGGGTTCCCGTGGACCCTCAAGTAACCTGTGGAGAATATAAAGCTTGTTCCGTGTTCCAGAGGCAGAGTGAAACTCGGATTGTTCTGCCTGAATCTAAGGTTTGAATATAGCATAATATTCCTCCCAGTACCCTGGCATAGACTTTCTCCAGGAGGCTGAGGAGTGTGAAACCCTGATAATTGGAACACCTCTGCCACAACTTTCAGAGCCGTCAGCAGTCTCAGTAGACCTATGAGCCAACCAGGCTTGATAGGATTCCTTTTTCAGCTTCACGGCATCCCTTACTTCTAGTCTCCACCACCGGGTTCAGAGACTGCCACGACAGACACCAGAGACCTTATGGCCACAGCTTCAAACAGCTACATAAACAGTTGAGGTGAAGAACATGGTCCATTCGGACTAAATGTCCCCAGCCTTCCTCAGGAGTTGGTCAAAGCTGTAAACAGTATAAAAAATATAAAATTATGTAAAAATTATGTAATATTTATTTACTCTTGTCTTAGACTACATTTTTCTCCATTTTTAAAAGATGTGAGTAATCATTATGTAGGTAAATCAATATGCAGTATAAAGAATGTGCCATGACATCTGTGATCAGAAATATAAATTTATAATGGCTTTCTACTGCAGAACACAACTGAAGATTTCATTAAAGATCCAAAATCCAGTTGAATAGCTCTGTATTAATTCCTAGCATCACAACTAATAATGCAACACTATTAAAGTTGTATTGATGTATGAATAGTTTTTTTTTAACTATCACAGTGTTGTGTATAAGTCAGGACACGCTCCTACCCTCCATGCATCAAAATGGTAGATTACAGGCTTAAGTTGATTTCGGAATTGGCTTTTCTTTCATCACACCTCTCACACTCCTTCTCTGCTTCTTAGCTGTTCTACAGAGTAACAGATGACCAGGCCAAGCAATCAGAGCTCTACCTGGTGGGTATGGTGTGCTACTATGGCAAGCATTACTCCACTTTTTTCTTCCAAACCAAGATACGCAAGTGGATGTACTTTGATGACGCCCATGTCAAAGAGGTACCGCATGTCAAGTTCATTTTTAAATTGCTTCCATCAATGGATAAAAGTTAATCAAAGTAAGGTGTGTGCTTTACCTGCTGTGTGTGTTTGACCTTTACAGATTGGGCCCAAGTGGAAAGATGTGGTTTCACGGTGCATAAAGGGTCATTACCAGCCCCTGCTGCTGCTCTATGCTGACCCCCGTGGGACGCCTGTGGCATCACAGGAGATGCCCTCTGCACAGCTGGAGCTGCGCCACTGCAGCAAGGCTGGATATGACAGTGAAGACTCTGGTAGGACAAATAAAGAATGAGGGAAACTAAGATGACATTGGTACAGGAGTAAGTGGGAGTAAAAGAAGTTGATTGAACAGAAAGTTTTAGTAATGTTTATTTTTTAACAAAATACACTTTAATCATATTTTATGTGCTTATACTTATAAATAGGAACACTGCACTTAATGCAATTACCTAATCAGTCAATCTTGTGGCTTCAGTGTTTTGCTTTTACCTTAATATACACTGCTCAAAATGCATAAGGCGGTGTCGACAACCCACAGAAATTGCTCAGGTAGCGCAGCCCATCCAGGATGGCACATCAATGCGAGCTGTGACAAGAAGGTTTGCTGTGTCTGTCAGCACAGTATTCAGAGCATGGAGGAAATACTAGGACCGCTTCCTTCTCCTTTATGCTAGGAGGAACAGGAGAAGCACTGCCAGAGCCCAGCAAAATAACCGACAGTGGACTATGCATGTTTCTGCTCAAACTGTCAGAACAAACTACATAAGGGTGATATGAAGGCCAGACGTCCACCAGTGGGGCTTGTGCTTACATTGTGATTAGCATTTGCCAGAGGTCACCAAAATTGGCAGATTTGCCATGGTCGCCCTATGCTCTTCACGGATGAGATCAGGTACGCACTGAGCATATATGACAGACATGACAAATGCCATGGAGAACGTTCTGCTGCCTGTAATATCCTCTAATATGACTGGTCAGGCAGTGGGTTAATTAAGGGTGTGGAGAGGCATTTCTTTAGAGGGACACACAGCCCTCTATATGCTAGCCAGAGGTACCCTTTCTGACATTTGCCACTATTGGCCAGTAGGTGTTCCCAATCCAGTGATAATTCAAAGGTTTTTAGGTGATAAATTATTAGGAACACACAGCTATGCTCGGGTGCAACAAATAAAATCCTTCTTTGCTTAGGCAAAATGGAATGAAACGCTCACTATATTAAGAATGCATACTACGCACAGAAGCAATTAATTGAAATATTTACTTTATTAGGAATGCCCACCCTAGACAACACACGACTCTCGGGTGCAACGAAATGGAATGCACACTATATTAGGAGAGAAAAACTATGATCGGCAGCTTTAAAATTTAACATTCACTTTATTAGGAACGCCCACCGATGCTTAACCCCATAGAAATGAAACTATATCTTTTTGGAAACACAGGGATGCTCAGGCACAAGTGACATTGGAATTGCACTTGTAACTGCAGGAACTGACTAGAATATTATCCTTATCCCTGAGTCATACTTTGATCTTTGAAGTTGTCTCCTTGCGGTTGTTGTATTTTCAGGGAGAGAGCCATCTATCTCCAGTGACACCCGTACAGATTCTTCCACGGACAGTTACAGTTATAAGCACTCACGCTCGCACCACGAGTCCATGGTCTCCCATTTCTCCTCAGATTCTCAGGGAACTGTGGTGTGCAATCAGGACAACAGCGATGCCCGGAACAGCATGGACTCCTCAGGTAACAATGTAATCTCTCTATGCACACACAGCTATAATATTTAGCACATTGTCTCTTACTCTTAACCCGTATACCTGGCACTCCAATAACATGGGCCATCTGTTTTCATTTTATGGCATTAAAGGCCATAAATAAATATTTATAGACTTACAAGTATAAGATTTACCTCCTTTTAAATCCTTCTGACAGGAGCTGAAAGTAGTAGATATATTACAGAGATTGCAGTCAACTTTTATTTTGTTTCACATCAAAATAATTGTATTACTTTTATTCACGTTTTCACCTTGCGAGACCAAAACTTAAACATGTCTCTAGAGTGCCACAGCGGCAAAGCGCTCACGCTATCATTCAGAGATCCCAAGTTTGATTACGGGTGATGCCATGGCTGCTGATGGCCGGGTGCTGAGAGAACAGGATTTCACTCTGCTCTCTGGGTGACATTATCAGCACACGATCCTTCCATGTCAATCTAAGCTGAATTAACCAATTATGAGCATATTTGAAGGTTTTTTTACAGACTGTGGCAGGAGCGTTTTCTCTGACTGTGGAAGCATATGATAATATTGCGTTTCCTGACTTGTAGCCACTATGAAACAAATATACAGGTGCTGGTGATAAAAATAGAATATCATGAAAAAGTTTATTATATTATATATATATATATATCTCAGAAAATTAGAATATTGTGAAAAGGTTCAAAATTGAAGACACCTAGTGCCACACTCTAATAAGATAATTAACTTATTACATTTTGGCCATTACATTGTCTCTCAGTCTGGTTCTGTAGACAATCATAGGTAAGACTGCTGACTTGACAGTTGTCCAAAAGTCAACCACTGACACCTTGCACAAGCATGGCAGGACACAAAAGGTCATTGCTAAAAAGGCTGGCTGTTCACAGAGCTCTGTGTCAATGAACATTAATACAGAGGCAAAGGGAAGGAAAAGATGTAGTAGAAAAAAATGTACAAGCAATAGGGATAAAAGGATCCCAGAGGATTCTGAAACAAAAATCATTTAAATATGTCTGGGGGATTCACAAAGACTGTACTGCAGCTGGAGTCTTGGAGTGCTTCAAGAACCACCGTGCACAGACCTATGCAAGACATAGGTTTCAGCTGTCGCATTCCTTGTGGCAAGCCATTCGTGACAGTGTCAGACGTGTCTAAAGACAAAAGGGACTGGACTTCTGCTGCATGGTCCAAAGATAAGTTCTTAAATGAAAGTAAAGTTTGCTTTTCCATTGGAAATCAAGGTTCCAAAGTCTGGAGTAAGAGAAGAGAGGATCCATGTCACAGAATCCATGTCACTTGAGGTCGATTTTAAAGTTTCACAGTCAGTGAAGGGGAGCCATGTCATCTGCTGGTGCTGGTCGGTTGTGTTTTCCAAGGTCAACGCAGTCGGCTACTAGGAAGTTTTAGCACACATCATGCCTTCCGCTGCTGACCAACTTTTGGGAGATGCTGATTTTATTTTCCAACAGCACTTGGCACCTGCACAAATCCACAAGTACCTGGTTTAAGGACTATGGTATCCCTTAATTGGCCAGCAAACTCACCTGACCTTAACAATATAGAAGATCTATGGGGTATTATTAAGAGGAGTATGCATCATGCCAGACACAAAAATGCAGAACAGCTGAAGGCTACTATCGGAGCAACCTTGGCTCTCATAAAACCTGAGCAGTGCCAAAGACTGATTGACTTTATGCCACATTGCATTGCTGCAGTAATTCGGGTAAAAGGAGCCCCAACTAAGTATTGAGTGCTGTACATGCTGATACTTTTTTTGTTCGTTCTTTTAAGTTGACCAGCATTTCTTAAAATCCTTTTTTTGTATTGTCTAAAGTAATATTCAAATTTCTGAGATGCTGAATTTGGGTTTTTTAATAGTTGTCAGTTATAATCATCAAAACAAAATGAATAATCACTCTAAATGTATCAGTCTCTGTGTAACAAATGTGTATAGTATACAAGTTCCACTTTTTAATTGGAATTACTGAAATAAATAAGCTTTTTCATAATATTCTTATTTAATGACCAGCACCTGTAGATGGGTGGGAATTTGATATAAAAAATGGAGGAGAATATTGATAATTATATAAACAAATATCCTAAAAATATGTAACAACATGATTGCAAAATATTAATTGATGCTACATTTAATTTTGACTAGTGCTTAAAGCATAGGTCAAAGTGTATCTGGACTTTAGAATTAGTTTAATTCTTCAGTAGCTGTATTGAGCAAACCCTCAATCTCACAAATTCTACCATCAAGTGGAAATTTGATGCTTACAGTTTTCTGAAATTCCCAAGGGCTAGCACTGCAACATTTTCAGTAATAAGGATCCACAGTTGATATATATGAGATAATGTAATTATATGCTTCGCTACAAGAGTGTTGTTGTTACTGCATGATAATACATGTCCACACATGTATGCTCCATACTGTCCTCATACTCCAAATGTTCTCATTTACTCATACTCTATTTCTTAATGTTAACAATTAGAAACAAATGGAAAGTTTAAAATAAATTCTTCATTCGGTGTGCAGATAATTTTTGACGCTTGTAAATACTTTATGTACTTTAGGCGATACCCTTAAAGAAAAGGTAGTTCCTCAGTCTCAACCACGGCCATCCTCCATAGGACGTCTGACCGACTATAAGAAATTAGGCTCAGGTGCTGGTGGATCAGAAGATGGGCCACATGTCAGGGACTGGGAGGATGAGAGCACCAGCAGTGAGTCCAAGTCAAGCTCCAGTGGGGGGCGCTACAGGCCGTGCTGGAGACCAAGAAGAGAAGTGCTGAACATTGACAGCATTTTAAGCCGTGATAGTCAACGGCCACACTCAACTCCACTCCCTGAGAGTGGCGTCTCTCAGGAGATTAATGAATCCTTTTCTGGGGTGGAAGGAGATGCAGTAGAATCCACAGAGTACACAGAGAGAGATATATCAGGAGGCGGGTCTAACATAGGAATAGGACACCTTCCAGTCCCGGTTGCTCCACGCGGCGTGGCGCAGCCCCCAAGGTTAATCCAGCGGATGGAGAGTGGCTATGAGAGCAGTGAGAGAAACAGCAGCAGCCCCATCAGCATGGACATGCCCATCAATGAGAACCTTAGCACACACAGTGCACACAGGTATTGCAGTTGTCTTACTGTAACACTTTGCAACACTTTCATTACATTGCCTTTACTGTAGTACAGAGACATTTCTGACATTCCCATTAATAATTAAAAAGCTTGACAGCTAATGATCATTTATTTTGGATGTGAGTGCAGTTTTCTCGAACTTTATTTGCAATTTTTTCTCATATAATTGCCAGACCAAAGTGTTAGAAATCAGTGCACTGAAGAAGTAATTTAACTATTATTCAACTGCATTCAACTGTTTTTTATGCTAAAAACTTAAATACTCCATGTCGGGAAATCACATTGTAGGATTTTTATAGAATTTATTTTTAAATTATGGTGGAAAATACATATTTGGTCAACCACAAATAAGCTGGATTTCTGGCTATTGCAGACCTGTAACTGTAAGGTCTTCTGTCCTCCACTCGTTACTTGTATGAATAGCACCTTTTTGACCTTATTATCTGTATAAACAGCATCTGTTCACAGCCTCAAACAGTCAAACTCCAAACTCCATGGGAAAGAACAAAGAGTGTCAAAGGACACCAGAAAGAAAACTGTAGACCTGCACCAGGCTGGGAAGTGTGAATCTACAATAGGCAGGTTGGTGTAAATAAATCAACTGTGGGAGCCTTTGTAAGAAACTGGAAGACATAAAAGACCATTGATAATCTCCCTCGATCTGGGGCTCCATGCAAGATATCGTGGGGTCAAAATGATTATGAGATCTGTGAGCAAAAATCTGATAGGGAAGAATGAACAGGGCCATATATCCTGAGATTTGAAGCCAAAACCTCTTTCCATCAGTAATAGCATTGAAGATGGAACATAGCTGGGTCTTCCAGCATGACAATGATCCCAAAGACACAGTTCAGGCAATGAAGGAGTGGCTCCGTAAAAAGCATTTCAAGGTCCTAGAGTGAAAATTTACAGCCACAGAACATCACTGCTATAGAGGAGATATGCATAAAGGAATGGGCCAAAATACCAGAAATTCTTGAACATGGCAGTAGTGTCTTGCTGGTTAAGGTGTTGTTTTAAATGTGCCATGGGCCATATAAGTGAAAGCATGAATACAGGACAATAACAGAGTCTGTTTCATGCACTACATTGTCAGACTGTTGTCATTATTTGTTTTACACCTGACTTTTCCATTTATTTTCACCAAAGGGAGGCCAGTGGTAAAAGGCAGATTACTTCAGGGCCATCCTGGCGAACGGTGCCAAAATCTAAGAGCAGCAGTGCCATCTTGCAAGACATGAGATCACCTAGCTGGAACATCTGCCCTGTTGATCTGGGTAAGCTGCAAATGGCAGCATTCATTGTCCTTTGAAGCTTTATCTTCTTAGAACCTTTAATATTAATTTGTGTGAGTGTGTGCAGGTGAAGGTCGGAGTGAACTTGATGAGCTGCAGGAAGAGGTGGCACGTAGGGCAAGACAACAGGAGCTCCAGAGAAAGAAAGAAAAGGAACGAGAGGTGGCCATGGGCTTCAATCCCATACCCAGCAAGTTTATGGACCTGGATGAACTGCAACAGCAAGGTAAATACCACACTGGACAAGAGAAACAAACTCGCCCTGCCAGTTATATTAAACACTCTTATACCATAAGGACACGCAGATAGGAAACATCTTCATAATTACTGGTAACCTTTTATACAACAAATGTTAAATACTGTGTGTATAGACACCTACTAATTCATTTTTTCTACTTTCTTCTTTATCATTTCTTTCTTTCTCTATTTTTCTTTTATTTTCTTTAATGTGATTTTTTATTTTATTTTTCATGTATTTCTTTTTCTCTCTCTTTCTCTTTCATTTTTTAATTTGTCCTTTTTTTTATTTTGTCCTTTTTCATTTGTCCATCCTTCCTTGCTTTCTTTCTTTATTTCTTATTCTTTTCTTTCTAACTTTTTTCTTTCTTTCTTTCACTTAACCTTTTTTAACCACAAATAGTTAACCCAAGGTCAGTAATAAAATAATGCTAGAGCCGTGAAACTACAACACTCTAAGCCTATCTATTCTCCTAAGGGGGCCAGTACTCATGTGGTTGTCTGTATTTAGGTCTGTATTTAATAGCTGGGAGACTGTTCTTTCCCTGTTCTTTATTGGGAGAGAAAGTAAAATCTAATCCACTAGCACAACCGGATCATCAAGAGACTGAAGCAGTACATATTCTAAACTACTAGTGCATTGTTCTACTACCTGTGTGCATCTTTACTTAATGTTCTAAATATATTGTGTGTATTGGGAGTTCGCCGCCGTTGGGTTTGTGTGTGTGCATGTTTTCAGCAGCCTGGCCTTGGTGTGTTAATTGCAGGGAAGGGGGGCAGTTTTAAGCGCTGCCTGGCGGAGGCGGATGCTCTGTTAGAGCAGTCGCTGTGCCTGGAGCAGGCTGGAGACCCAGCCACCGCCCTGGCACTCTTGCGCCACGTTGTGTGTAAGTAATGCTGACTGTGCTCCTGCCCGCTGTGCCCAGCACTAACCCAAAACATGACCACCCGCCCCACCTCTGCTGCCTTCTGCACCACAGCTGACTGCTTGCCTTTGTCATATTATTTGTCTGCATCATGCTCCATGTTCTAGCTCGCTGTCTTTCGTTATTTTTACATCTCTCTCTCTCTCTATTATTCTCTTTCTGCCCCACTCTGTCTCTCTATTTCTGTCTATATCTCTTTCTGACCTACTGTTTTACTGTGTTAGTAATTCTAATGACAGTGATGATGCTGTTAAAATGCACATGTTCTCTGAAACGTGAATACAATTGTACATTGTAAGCGTTACAGTAAGACACTTATTTAGAGCTTTGTTAAGAAGCTTTTTATCTCTAGTTATTTGTTAATGGTGGTTTATAGAAACCTAGTGAGGGTGAGTGCCAGAAAGACTTGAATTTGGTATGTTGTATAAAACATAATTAAAAAACTGATTGCAATGATCTGCAAAAACTTTTCAACTCATATTCAATTAAATACACTACAGGATATTTCATTTTCAAATGGATAAACTTTAATGGTTTTTGCAAATATTCACTTAAACTCTTTGTTGAATTTGATGCCTGCAACACGTTCCAAATAAGTTGGGAAGAAAAGGTTGGGAAAGTTGAAGAATGTTTAAAAAACACCTGTTTGGAACGTTACACAAGTAAACAGGTTAATTGGAAACAGGTGAGTGTCATGATTGGGAAACAACATAGTATCCCCTGTTACATACAAAAAACAATAAACTAAGACAAAAGTGCAGTGAGAGTTTATTATGACAAAAAACACAAAATATGGCAGACAAAAACACACTTAACAGTCCGTGAGGGAGTATGGTGAGGATAGTGGCAGGTGAGGAAATGGGGTAAGGTTCCGATCTTAAATTGCCCTTTTAAAACCTCGGAAGCCAGCAGCTATAAAATAATCATGAAAAGACACTGCCGATAGAAATGTTTAACAATACACCCATTCAAACACACTCATTCAAAAATGAACGCATGTTGGATCCCACTCCAAACCCCGCTATAAAAACAAGCCAATTAGAATTGGGAATGAAATGTAGGTGCGTAAAATTAAAATAGCGCATGGAGCGGCCATGCTCCACGGAGACATGCGGCAGGGGCACACACAAACACACACAGACCCGCGAGCGCCCGCTCACACACGCACAGACACCCAGACACAGACAGACATGCAAGGCACCACCCCAGTGCAACCGAAGGAGATTTTAATCCCAGTCATGCTGCCACCGTAAAATAACGGGAGCGTCATAACATCCCTGAAAGGCTGGGTCAAGGTTACCTAATTTGTAAACAACTGTGGGAGCAAATAATCTATGAGTAAACAAACAATATTTGGATATTTATAAGCTGAATATTTATAAGTGAACATGGGGCAAGATGATAAGCAAAAATAATAAGCTGTTAAGTGAATAAAGTGAGGGTTTTGGAATGGGCAAGTTAAAGTATTAATGATCATCTTTTGGACCTGAAGTTTTACTCAGATACGTTTTACATATTTTGAAAATTAAAATTATGTAAAAATATTATATTTTATCATATTATATATAAAATTATAAAGGATTCACAAACTTTTAAACTCCACTATTGAATATTCCAGCCAAATTGACCATTTATATTTATTTAATAAGTAACAGAAGCAAATATTATTTCATATTTCATAATGTCTGGCTTACATGTCAGGGTTTAAAAAGTCTTAAAACCCCACAAATTATGATTTTTTACTTTTTTACAGATTTTTCTGTGATTGATTGTTTGTTAGTCCCCAAGGTCCCCACACTCCACAATCTGCCCTGATTAAAACAACCCACAATTTCAGATTATACTCACTAATGATGGCTATAATCCCCAACACCCTGTGGGATTTTCTCGCAATTGTACAAAAACATAGCGGATGACAGTGAGACTATTTCTATGTTAGTGGTGCTCAGAAAATGGCAAGAGAAATTAAGAGCTTTGCATAAAACCATGGCTGAAAAGAAGGTTTTATCAGGTCTTATATGTAGCTGCCATTTTTTTGGCTACTTTCGTACACACAGATGGATTGCGTTCACCTCGACTTTGATCAGTCAGCTATATTTTCTGCGTGACGTTCACCTTGCCTTTCACACCTGAATTTCCACACTACAGAGTTCTGAGTCATAAATATTAAACACATTTCATTTAAGATTCACAGTCAGAGTGGTCCTGACTGCACCAGGACTAGATCAGAGTAATAAAGATTGATTTTTGACTCATTACAATATAATTTGGGACGGAAATTGTTAAAGATGATTTTAAAATCGGAAGAGCAATTTCAATTATTGGAAGGAGCAAATCTATCTCAAAATCTTCCCGGTTATACTTCCATGAGGGCTAAGCATTACAGTGTTTCCTGCTAGTGAACTTAACAGTGTTAACAGTAAACACTACTGTATTTGATTGTGCAAATTGTCCACACCAGCAGATAAATGTATTTTATGAACTTTGTCTTTTCCACTCTGAGTTTAGGTTTTAATCATTTTGAGCTAGGCAAAACCCTCCACCAAGCTATTAATACCTCGTCCATCTCCCAAACTGCTATTTAGGTCAACATGTTCATGTTCTGTCTCCCTGTTCTGCTGTATGTGTGCGTGTGTTCTGCAGGCAAAAAGTTAAGCTAGGTTGTATTAATATGCTTATGAAAACTCTTGTTTAGTTCTGCCTTCCCTGTCTAACATGTCAGTTATGTAGTTTTCAGGCTCTGAAATGCTCTGACCAGGTCTAAGAGGTAATGATTTTTGTGTGTTGGAAAACTAGCTGGTACTTTTGGATAAATGGCCAAGATTAGGCACTTCTGCTGTGACCTTGTAGTTCATAAATAGTGATCTCTTCTTCCTTCTCTCTCTCTCTCTCTCTCTTTCTGCTTCTCTTATATTTTGCCTCTTGTATGAAAGATTATGTGTTTGTGTGCCACCTTGTCTGTACAAATTATTGTATTCCAACTGTGCCCTTGCTAGCTGTAAGTGTATTTTGTATGTGGCACTGCTGCATGTCCAAAACCCTTCTGTACTTCCTGTCTTAATATCCTCACCCCACCCCACCCCCACCAACACCCAATCCGATCTTCCTTGTCGGTCTGCTTATCTGGGCTCTGAATTGAAAGCAGAATATCAGCAGCTACACTAAACCAAAGAGCAGCTGGTGTTGACAGCCTTAAATCTACTAGAAATAGCACATTTATGAAGAAAGGGGGATTAATGATTTTACAGGCTCAAATGAAACAAGTATCAGGGAGCCATAGCAACATCCTCATGCTATTTCCCATTCAACAGCTGCAGACAGGAGAGCAACCAGTGCATCTTCTCATAAATATATATGAATATATGAATTATTAGTTTGTCCTGCTTAAAATAAAATTACAACACAAAAAATAAAAGGAATGTATTTCTGAAAATAATACTAAGATTGTAATTTACTTGTGGTATTCTGGATATACCAAGGTTGGACAAACCCTCAACAAACATACACATGTGGAACTTGTGGAGATATATCGACTTGTGTATGGAGAATGCCACAGGATGTTAAGAAAAATAGATTAAAAAAACCTGATGTAGCCAGCTGTTCCTTATATACTATTCATTTAGTGTTGTTGTTTATTTCAATTTTTATATTATGTTTTATTTATTATTTAATAAAGTCTGTGTTTACAAATTGTTAAATTACTTATCCTTGAATGAATTGTATTATAAAATGTGACAGGACCGCATTGATGCATCGACCAGAAGAGCAAGGCTATTTTCAAATGAATATGTTATATTTTAAGTTATTGTTTCGAGCCTCTACAACACTGTAGATTTTTGGGAATGTCCTTGGCTCTCTTTTAGTTTGAAAACTGTTTATGTCCTGATTAATCACACTCTTTTTATGTGAAACTAAATAGCACCAGCCTCGACTACTAGTGGTAAATGCAAAATAGATAACAAGCTACAAGGATTGCACACCCTGTGGTTTTTCTAACACAGCAAATTCTTGCAAACCATACCCACTGCAGCAGCCCTGCCAGTTTGAGGGATGCCAGGATGCCCGCTTTCGTAAATAACCACACACAAACAGCCTATTGTGACCTTTGGCTGGATGTTTGTTGATGGTTTCACCAGTCTTGATACACCTGTGATAGCATGAAACATAGACAATACTGGCACCAGATCTCCAAGCTCCAACTAATTGTTCACAGTCATTCTGTTTACCTATAGCTGATAAATGTTGCCTTTCTGTTGTACAGTGAACAGGTCAAAACCTTATATGAGTGATTGTTCAGGCTATGCTGCTTAGCCTAAGGCTCGGTTATTATCTTTCTGCTGTTTGTGGGACTTACTCTACTGTATCGCCAATAATTCTGGAGTTAATATCCCAATATTATCTGAGCAGAAAAATGTGCTGCTTATCATGAAGTGCAAAAAAGAATTTTCCCAAAAATTGGCTTAATTATGATCATTTTATTTTCAATATTGAGCAACCTATTCCACTTATTTCTCTGTCTCTAACTGATTTCTCAGAGAAAGCCGATTCTGATTTCATTGTGGATGATTTGTAATTTATTATTTTCATAATATATTATTTCTAATATGTCCCAGAAAATATTTGCAGTTTCTCCATCTTGTTTACTTCCTCGTTGCTTGTTCTTTAAACTATCAGATCCACAAGAACCGACTCCTTTCATATAGTCGTTATTTCCATTGCTAATACTGCGCTCTGATTGGCTGAGCAGATTTATCTGGCTTTTTCAAGAACATTACTGTAGCTTGTTTTCGTAGACAAATACCTGACTGAGATACATGTTAATAAATTAATACTTATACTTATAAATTAATAGTTATTTTTTAAATGTCATTGTAAATTGTTTTTGGAAATTAACTCATAATTTCCTCTTACAGGAGGAAAAAAACAGATGTATCTATTAATAATAATAGTCTGCTTGTGGAACCGCTCATAATTTAGCTTTCTTTTTTTTTCATGTATTTGTTTACTTCCTTTTCTTGATTTTCTTTTTCTACTCCCTTTTCTTTTATTCTTGTTGTTATTTTGTCCTTTTCTACATCTGTAGCTAAACTAAGATTTTCCATGCATGAGGGCAGTCCTAACACTCATAGCAGGACTATGGCTGCTGATGCCAAGCTGCAAAAATGCATGAGGAGAGCTCGGGGCCTACAACAGCGCATTCAGCAGCAACAACAACAGCAAGAACAGCTTCAGGAGCCCGGACACCCACAGGGGCGTCACAGGTACCACCACTGTCTCCTCTCGACCTTTTTTTGGAATATCGCCTGTCCAAAAAATTACACAGCTTACGCATTTTTTTCTGTCTGTCTGTATCTCTGTGTGTGTTTACACCTGAGATACAGTTGCAGAAGCGTTTGAGATGGAAAGTGAGATGATGTGTGTTATTATATTATCATACCCTCTGTGCTGTTGTGCTGCTTGTTTCTTTGTTATATTAAATTGACTCAAAACTTGTTTATGAAAGATGATATTTTATGCAGGTGGCCCGGTGGCACAGTGGATAGTGCTGTCACCTCACAGCAAAAAGATTCTGGTTCGAGCCCTGGTTGGTGCGACTGTGGAGTTTGCATGTTCTCCCTGAATGTGCGAGGTTTTTCTACGGGTACTACGGTTTCCTCCTGCATTCCACAAACATGCATGATAGGTTATTGGTGTCATTAAATTGCCCATTAGTGTGTGATTGTGTGTATGTGTGTGTATCCCCAGGCTATGCTACTTAGCCTAAGGCTCGGCTATTATCTTTCTGCTGTTTGTGGGACTTATTCTACTGTAGCAGCTTCAACAACTGTTTGTGTTTCTAAATTAGTGTCTGATTGTGTGTATGTGTGTGTGTGTCCTATGATGTATTGGCGCCCTGTCTAGGTTTGGTTCTGCCCTACCGCCCAGAGTTGGCACGTGGGCACTGACTTCCCCGTGACTATAAAACTACGATTAAGCGGGTATAGCAGTATATGAATGAATAGTTGTTGTTCCAAAATACATCCACAAAGTCCTATCAGTTAATGAACAGATCCCGGTTTTAATCTGGAATTGACAATGGTCTCTGAACTCTGGACCATTGTGTCAATGGACACCTCTGGAAGCCACACATATTTTTTCGTCTCCCATTAGTATTCTCAGCTGGTTGTTCCTGCATTAACTTGAAAAAGATACAAGGATAATATTTTGAGTCCATTAATATGAACATTGCCATTATTATAAGTTTGTCCAAAATTAAGTATACTCTGAATGCTCAATGGATTAGAAGCATATGACAGGTGACATGTCCCTCCTCTGCACATGTCCAAACCATCTCAATCGGCCCTCTCCAACTTTGTCTCCTAATTACCTGTGCTGTCCCTCTGATGTTCTCATTCTTAATCCTGTCCATCATGGCCACTCCAAATGAGAACCTTAACATCTTAAGCTCTGCCGGCTCTATCTCTGCTTCCTGTCTTTTAGGCAGTGCCACTGTCTCCAAATCATACAACAAGGCTGCTCTCACTACTCTTTTATAAACCTTTCCTTTCACTTTTGCTGCAACCATTTTGTCACACAACACTCCTGACACTTTTCTCCATCCACTCCA
>JAOUQV010000046.1:3469191-3479655 GCA_028565295.1 Aspidoras spilotus
TCACCTCTTTTCCACACTTCCCATCTGCTTGGACAGTTGATCTTAAGTATCTGAATTCCTGCACCTTTGTGACCACTTCTCCCTGTAGCCTGACAGTTTTACCTGCCTTCCTCTCATTCACATACATGTATTCTGTCTTGTGTTGACATTCATCCCCCTCCTTTCCAGAGCATACCTCCACCTCTCCAAGTTTGCTTCTAGCTGTTCCCTGCTCTCACTACAGTGTCCACAGTGATTCCTGTCTGATCTCATCTCTTAGTCTGCCCATCACCAGAGCAAACAAAAAGAGGGCTCAGAGCCGATCCTTGATGCAGTCCCACCTTTACCTTGAAGCTATCTGTTACTCCTATAGCACATCTCACTACTGTCATGTGGTTCTCATGCATGTCCTGCACTAATCTAACATACTTTTCAGCCATAGTTTCAACAACTCTCTCCCAAATCTTCATTGTATTACTCATTAAATTTATGCCCCTGTAATTGCTAAAACTCTGCACATCACTCGTGTTCTTATAGATCGGTACAAGTACACTTACCATCCATTCCTTATGTATCATGTATAATGTATGTATAATCAAGTCAAAAAGAACACTCCCATTTCTCTTATACATTTCACCAGAAGCTTTTTTTTTTCCTTCAACCAACTTGTGGTGCATAGCCACTGACAACATTCACCATTACACCTTCAATTTCTAACTTTAAACTCATCACCCTATCTGACACCCTTTTCACCTCAACAGCACGCCTTGCATAGTCCCCTTTCAGAACCACTTCAACTCTATTTCTCTTTCTATCCACACCATGACAGAACAGTTCAAAACCTGCACCAATGCCTCGAGCCTGGCTACCCTTCCACTTTGTACACACAAAATATCCACCTTTCTTCTCTTCATCATGTCAGCCAGTTCTCTACCTTTCCCTGTCATTGTCCCTACATTCAGGGTTGCTACCTTAATCCTACACTCTCGACCTGTTCTCTACTGTCTCCTCACACACTTCCCTCCTCGTTGTCTTGGGCAAACAGTAGCTCATAAGTATATAGTCGTTCAATCAAGCATAAAATCAGGTGAGAGTTTAGAGCCACCAGTAATGTACATGGCTACAATTCTGACTAGTCTTCCAACTTATGAAACTGAGAATAATGAATAATGTAGAATAAGGTTTTCACACCACAGGGGTACCGGACACTGCAGTCAGTGGGGGGTTGCTGCAGTTTGATCAATGGAGTGCAGTTATTTCACTGCCTATTTTTTTCCCCTCCCTCATTCGTAACTATAGATCAGAAGTGCTGATGTGATATATGGCTTGACCTGGGCGTAAACCCTTGGGTAATTAACTAACGTGCTGCTTGTGAAGTATTTACAGGGACTTGGTGCACTAGCACATTTATCAGGAATGTTTGCGCTTCTACTTTTCTGAGTGCACCAATCAACACCGGTGCAAGCAGGGTAAATAGACCACCTTTTACCTATACCAGCATGCTCCTTGTTAAACCCTTTCTATCTCTTCTACTTAGTTATAATTACTCCAACGTGTCCAGAGAGAAAAGTGTGCTTTCAACTACCTCAGATAGGCTATAAATGCTGAAATTTTCCCATTTGCTTTATTTATTTGTGCATTGATCCGTAATAATTAGCTCAGCCATTCCTTTATTGGCCCTTACAAACACCTTCTCGACATCTTATAATGATTGATCAGGAATTTAAAGACTAGCTTTTGGGCATTTTGAGATCGTAAAACGTTTTATGTGGGCGCATATAATTCTAGAGAAAACTAGTTACTGAATCTTTTTGATAAATTGTCAGTAAAGATTATATGATTATTTATTCTCTCACATCAAATATTCTCCTTTAGGCACTATGTATAAAAATGACTTTAACGGTATTCTGTGTAGACTGTGTGTGCATATGTGTGTGTGCGTGTGTGTGCGTTTCATGTTAACCAAGATGAAACCTTGAGCTTGGTCTCTTGATGACAAAGTGCCTAATAAAAGTGCCTTTGGCCATACAATACAGTATATCTTCTTTTATGATAAAATCCCAAACTGGAAAAAAACTGCATGGTGTCTTGAATTTACTGAATGTCAGAACATTAGATTATAGTGTTTTCTGGTCATTTAATTTCTTAATAAATATTAATTCCTGCATTTTAGGCCTGAAGCACATTCCAAAAAGAAGTTGGGACGGGGTTAGGTCTTATAATACAGTGAAAAACTAAACAACGACGATGGTGATGATGTCAAACAAGGGATATGAACATGCTATTATAATGTGGAAATATGATGAGAACCCAAACTGTTTTTTTTTTTTAGATTTTACAGGAATTCCAGCACACTACTCATCCATGACTTATATATAAGCAAATTATTTAATAACAATGATAAAATCCATAATACACATTTATGCTCTTGATTGAGTGATTGCTGACATTGACAGAGTTTAATTCCACCATTTGATTTTTTTTTAGTGAACAGTCAAGTTCGGGCCAAATACTGCTGACAGACAATCAGGTCAATCAAGACACATCCATTGGTCTGCCACCTCTTGCCTTGACAAAGCCAGTCACCTCTAAATCACTTTCTGCATTAAACCCCCTGTCACTAAACACTCCACACACTCTCACACCACACAAACAGCCACCAGACCCTACTCAAGGAAGTGATGAGTCGCTGAAAGACACCCAGTGTGGTGATGTGAACATTTCCGATATCCTGCAGGCCTCGGGTGTGCAGCCCAGACCCATACATAAGCACCTGGCAATCTCTTTGCCATCTCTTCCGCTGGATTTCTGGGGTGTTCTGGATGAAGAAAAGGAGCTTTCTCAGCACCAGCAACCTTCAGCTTCCTGCTCTACATTCACTGCTCCCTGCCTGTGGAGAGGCACTTCTGATAGCTCATATGCTCATGTAGCAAACACATTGCCTCAGCATGTGACATTGCCTCAGCATGAGACAAGTGTACCTGAACATCCCAGAGCTCCCATATGGCAACATTCACACAATCCTCCCTTTTCACCTTCACCTGTGTTATCCCGCTCCAGCACCGGATGTGTTGCTAAACCCGCCGCATCTCGTCATTGGTCCTCCTGGAGCCTGGACCGCCCCGATGCAGTGGTCACGCCCCATGAAACCCCACCGGATCAGAGCCATCCCATTAAATATATTATAACTCCACGCTCACATGGATGGAATGGTCCACCCCATAGTCCAATAAGCTCCAGGAACAGGAATATCAAAAAGTTTGCCAACTCTCAATTTGATCAACAACTGGAAGTTGGGGCTGTAGAGTGTGAGGAGAAGGAGCTATCCGATCTGGACTCGCTGTACCAGGCAAGCCTGAGAGCAGGCCGTCATTTTAGCACAGCTGCTGGGAAAGCAGGTACGTCTCTTGCTTACTCTGCAGGTACACATTAAACCTGACAAATTGGCGATTTGCCAAACTCAGTTTAGTGGTTTCTAAACATGCTCTTTATTAGAGTACACATTGAAGTATAAGTGCTATAATTTGCTTGCCTTGTTTAGTGTCTCCAAAAGCACGGCAGCTCATCTCTAGTGTGGGACGGTCCCAGACCCCCACGGCTGAGCTGGAGAGAACCGCATTCGGTGCACCAGGCTCTCACAGCTCCATTGTGTACACAGACATGGTGAGACTTTTACTAGTTGTACCGGTTGTTTTTTCTACCCACCTGTGGTTTAATTAATTTACATTTAAATTAATTGCATATCGTTTTTATTATCTCTTTTAAAGGAAGCCCAAAGGGTTAATTTAGTCACGGCACTGAGGATTGGAAGCAAGTGCAGATTTTATTAAAGAATTCAATAAGTTCCAATAACTTGATTCAAAATCTTATAAACAATAATAGATTAGAATGAAATTGTAGTCTTTATGTAAATTACAGTATACGGTACTTGGTTGAACACTTGAGAGTAACCTGAATGTATAAAAGTCTCAGTGGTAGGCAGAAACACCACTTTGCATTGAGACTGTGAAGCTAGCAGCCCTTAAACCTGCTAACACACTCGTGCACACTCACAAACACACACAAACACACACAGATAACAGGTGAATTAAATATGCACTGATTAGTAGTGTGGAGACATTTTTGTTTTTGTGTGCCTGTCTACTTGTGAAACATCATAAGTCGTCACCCAATTACTGTCATATTTCATATGCATTTAACCACATAGTGTCAAAATGCATGGATATGTTCTTGCTCCGCCCATTTTATCAAAGGGGCATCAGGATTCTGTAAGATTGGGACAATTAGATATCCAAGAAGACTCTTCGACACTAAGCTCTTGCTCTTGGTAATGTCAGTTTCACTGTACTTTCATTCTGTCTGTTCTATAGTCGGGCAAAAAAGTATTTAGTCAGCCACTGATTGTGCAACTTCTCTTACTTAGAAAGATGAGAGGTGTGTAATTTTTATTATATACATTGTAAATAAATCGCATAGTACGATTTTTAAAGAATTTATTTGTAAATTATGGTGGACAGTAATTAGAACTAGCACAATCAAAGGCTGACTAAATACTTTTTTGCCTCACTGTACACAGTATGTAATCCTGAAATTAGCATCCTTTGTATTAAAAAACACCTAAACAATAGGTGTGTTTGCAAGTTATATCACTAGATGCCACCATTTTAGACTGAGGTTTAAATAAACTGGTGAATTGTCTACCCCTGGTGGCTGAGATAAACACTACCATGCTACTCACAGAAAATACAAATTTGTGTGTACACAAGCTGGTATTTCTTCAGTGTTCAAATCTTTTCAGAACATTTTTGATTGATAAGTGATAGAGTCAATAAAGATTTCATTAAATAACTTTATTAACATGATCAATAAATCAAAAAGATTTTTTATTAAAATATTATAAATTATGTTGCTGTAGGGACTTTAGGGCTTCCAGGGGTTTGTAATTTTATTTTGTGTTATTCTAGGTAAACCTATGCTCTTTTATTCTGAAGTTTAGATTTTCTTCTTAGTTTAAATATAGAGTGTGTGTGTTTCTCTCTGTCTAGTCACTGGATGACAAGCGGTATTATCCCGATCACCTCCGTCGTATCGCTCGCAGTCTAAGTGGGACCTCTGTTGGACATAGACAGGACCTTGCTGTCTCACGCAGCTTTGTATGTATTCTTCACACAAATACACACAAATATGCATGTACATTCTGTATGTGGACGCATAATAAACAAATTACAGCATCTTTTAAAAGTTTTACATATCAGAGCATAATAAAAAAATATTATTATGTATCCTCTAGATCGGGGGAGGGGCAAATTAAAGGGCCACATGAGAAACCTTAACTGTGTTTTAGGGCCAAGCCAACAATAACCTGAATTTAACTAGGTTTGATATTACATTTTTTTACATGTAAAGAGCATACAATTATATAGTTTCCATTATGCTACTAGTAATCAAAAGAATACGGATATTCTATTACAATAAAGGTATACAATTCTGGAAAATACAATTAATAAACAAGAAGCCATTAATTGCATGAAAATCAGAATAATTTCTGAAAATGTACAACATTATGGCCAAATAAAAGTATTTCTATTGACCAGTGAAAATCTAGACTTCATCCTAATTTAACTGCTTAAGTTAAGACATAGATTTTAGTAGAAGTATACATAAAATAATCGTCATAAACTATAATAGGCTGAAGCATCATTGTAAATAAGAGAGGGTCATAAATCCTAAAGAAGGATACAGAAGACTGATAAAATCATATGGAAAATGATTAATCATTGGGTTTACTTAGATCTTTACATGTGGCTTCTTCATTTTGGCTTAATTTTTTATATCAATGATATTAATGACATGATTATATTGTGTGTTGTTATTCTAAGGTTTTCTCGGTTGAATAACATTATCTAACGATGAGACATTAAGACATACTCAAGTATCAAATCACTTTTTCACATGACTATTCCATATAGTAAACATACAAATAAGGAAGGGAATATAATTTGTACTCTAGTGCTATCATTTCAAAAATTTTTGTGTGTGCTGTCTATCCATATCATTAATCTCATTCATTCATTTCTATACTCGCTTTATCCTAGTTTAAGGGTCATGGGGAAGCCCAGCAACTCGAGGGCACTAGGGAAACAACCCTAGACATGGCACCAATCCATCATAGGGCACACACACACATTCACACACTAACAAGCAATTTAGAGACACCAATTAACTTATCATGCATGTTTTTGGAATGCGGGAGAAAATCGGAAAACCCATGCGAACACTGAGAAAACATCCAAACACAACAAATAAATTTTCTTGTTGTGAGGACACAGCACTATCCACTGTGCCACCGTGCCACCTCCATTAATCTCATCAAACCCTAATATTTGTGCTTCCCCACACTGACAAATATTCAATATTGTTCTACACAGCACCACCAATAGCATGTTTGTTAACTAGTTCTGCCATATTAACTGTGATGTTAGTTGGTTCTGTTATTATAGTGGTGACTATGGTGATTTTTTTTATACACTGAACTATCCATGGATTAAGAAAAATTTTGATCAAATACAACACACAGGCATCAAAGAACAACTTCCATACACATGTCTACTACTGAAGCTATGCCAGTTCCTAATCCAGTGATAGTTGTAATCCGTAAATAGATGTTTCAGTCTACTGAATTTTCAGTTGCTGCAATAGTCATATACTGTGTACAGTAATAACAAAAAAATTACGATATTATTTCGCAATGTACATTTTAATCAGTTAAAATGGCTGTTATGGAAACGGCTATTATATTTAAATAAATCTTTTTTTCTTTGTCGCCGCCTCTCTATCAACCCTACCTTTTTATTTTCATGAATTGTCTTTCTCTTTTTCCTGAATGAAGGCTCAGATTTCATGATTAACACAGCTTTAGCTACATCAGGTGAAGAAATGCTTGCTGCGCTTGCACAGTATCCATAGTAACTAGAGATGCTACTGGTAGTTCATACCCAACATAATTTGTGCTGTTATATTTAACCTCTGGGCCAAGAATGTCTGGCTATAAATTAAACCCCAAAGAGGTTGTCTGCTTTACAGTGAAATAAGCATCACAATGGTGTTTGATAAAGTTTTACAATTCAGAAATAGGAAGGCCATGTCTTGTCTTTGCTAGGTGGCCGTTGCCTGAATTTCAAACCAGCATATTTAACATAAAAAAGTAGTATTTCATGCAGGGTACTAGGGATATTGCAGCACAGATAAGTTTATAACTTTATGGCAGTTACCTTGTAACCTGATGAGATTCTAAGTTTTGCATGTTCTCCTCGTGTATGTGTGGGTTTCCTCCCGGTGCTCCAATTTCCACCCACAGTCCAAATCCATGAATTGGAGCTTCTAAAAACTTGAGTAACTTACACTGTATAAAACCGTGTGATATAAGGCCCCACCCTAACTAAGGCCCCAGATCCAGCTGAAGAAAAACAGCCCCAAAGCATGATGCTGCCACCACCAAGCTCCACTATAGGTATTGTGTTCTTTTAGTGATGAGCAGTGTTGTTTTTGCACCAAATATACCTTTTGGAATTATGTCTAAAAAGTTGAACCTTTGTTTCATCAGACCATAACACATTTTCCCACATGCGTTTAGGAGATTTCAGATGTCTTTTTGCAAAATTAGGCCAGGCTTGAATGTTTTTCTTCAAAAGATATAAGATAAATGTTGTCACATGTATTGCATAGCCAGTACTTGCCAGAAATTCATGCATCTCCTTTAGTTTTGCTGTCGGCCTCTTAGCAGCCTCCCTTCTTTCTATATATATATGTATATTTATATGCTCATTCAGTTGCTTATACATTACACAATAGCACCAGTTAGGTGAAGTCTGTATACAACAATAATATACTCAAATGTAGTTTTTTGTGTACATCATCAGATTTTCAGTGATCCCATCTTGCCGCTCCTATGAAAAATTTCTGGAGGCGTTACTAATCAATGCCATCTAATAATGCCAACATGATACCCTAAATGTGTACAATATGTCTTACAGTTTGAACATATTGTGACAAATAGCAGCCTGTGAAGGAAGCCTGTAACTCATTAAAGCTCAACATACAGAATATGCAGAACACACAGATGACTTATACTAACTTTCACTCTTCATTATACTTCCACCATGTTTCTATGTCCTATAACTGTCACTCATCCTCTGACAAGAACCCATCTAGTATATATGGATGCTGTAACTAACATGTATCCATCTATTTGCATTTCTGGTCTTTATTTTCATATCTCAGCGTGTGTGCATTTGTAACGTGTGTATTTGTAACATGTATGTATTTTGTGAGAGGAATTAATTATGTAAACATCTTGCAATGTATCTTAGTCATGCTCTCTTTCTGTGCCTTCATCAGTCCATCATGCCATCCATCTTTTTCTTTTCTCAGTCTGAGTCTTGTGGGACTGCCCAAGGTAAAACATTCTCATTCTTAACATCCATGAACCCTAAAACAACACACCGCTTTTTTGCTTACTAATGCACATTTTATCAGTCGATCAAAACCATCCTGTTCCACACTGTGCTTCTTGAGACTATTCTTTTGTACAATTTTGAGCTTTATATTTGATATGCTTTGAATCATGTTCTTTACACATGCTTTAAGACTATCCTCCCCCCTTGCAGGACATGTCCAGAGGGTCGGCAAGTTTCTGGCTGTGTCTAACCGGGGTCAAGCTCAGACCAGTCCACCAGTGAAATCTGACCGAGCTGTACCACTGGCGTCCTGGCCAGTAGCCTCCTACAACATCCTTCTCCATCTTTATGCTCCCTGCAAGGATTCCTGCTCATATATTATACAGTATATATACGTAGCTACTAGAATGTTGTAACAAAGATGAATCCTAGTTATAGGATTAGTTACACTGGCCCACTGGATCATTAGCAGCGCCGGAGGGCTTGATTCTTCTTGAAGCCTAAAGTCCATCCTATAACAATAGACACCCCTCTGTTTTATCAGATCACGATAAGCTCCTATCATTTCCATCATTTATGTCAGATACTAGCTTGTGTCTTCCTAAACCTATTTAACCTTTTTCCCAGTCAGATAACAGAGGGCTGCTCTGACTTTTTCAGTGTTCATGTATAATGGATCTGGGTCATCCTCTTACTGTTCTCACCTCTGTCCACAGCATAGTGAAGGAGGGAGCTATTTTTTCTGCCTTGTTCAATTCAATCTTTGGTATAATATGATAGACTGGGTAGCTTTGTCTGTGTATGTGTCGGACATGAACAGCATGATGTGGTTCAAGAAAGGCTGTGTGCCTTGGACCACAGTGAGCTGTCCTAGACAGAGCACTTAACTTAATTAGATGCACTAGGGTGGAGCTGCAAAAGCCGGTGAGATCCAGCAGCATCCTGGATACCTTTTTCTTATCTCCGAGGTTTGTTTAGCTACTATACATGATTAGCATTTGTGTGTTTGTGTGTGGATGTGGGTTTGTGTCTTGTTTACCACTTCGATTGCAGGTCCCCATAATAACATACAGGAGATTTCCTCGAAAGAGACCCTAAATATTCTGTTATAGGATTAGTTACACTGGCCCACTGGATATATTGTGACATACAGTATGAGTCAAACATTTTTATTATGTTCAAGATCAATATAGAAGACAACAAAACCTTTGCTTAACAGTACAATAAAATAAACAACAAAAAGTGGTAAACAAACCAGAAGAGAGGAAAAGATAAACAAGCTGAGTTGTGCATTATGCATTGAGTTGGAGGAAAATGCACAGAACGGAAACTGTTGGCCTGTATTCCAAATAGCGAAGAAGCTCACCAAACCATTCCAGCATCATACTTTTGCCATCAAATAGTTGTGTCAAATGTGGAAAGACTAACATGAGGAACTGTACAATAGTGAAGAGATGAACATACAGATTGATGTTCAAGAAAAGAAAATTCCACCACTAAAGGAAGAGGTTAAGCATGCCATACACAATTTACCTGGTCCAGATGACATAGCAGCTGCTTATGTTTGGGGGAGAGATGATACTGAAGAAGCCATAAGGGCTGTATGGAAGTGTGGGAAACTGGAATTTGGCCAGAAGAATGCAAACAGTCTTCATACCAATACCTAAGAAAGGTGATTTGCCCCAATGCAGCAACTACATGTCTATTGCACTGGTCTCACATGCAAGCAAGATTCCGTTATAAGTGATACTAGCACTGATGCAGAATAAGTTTTATGAGAGATTGCCCAAGAACAAGCTAGATTAATGCCATATTTAGGAATAAACTAAAGGAACTGGTGTCTCGTACTAAGAAAGCTGCAAAGAAACATAATCAATGCAGCTAAAATGTAAGTAATCTGACCAACAATGAAGACATACCGAAATCATTTTGGAAGGTAGAAGTTTGGAGTCAACTCTTTCAAATATTTGGTGTGTAGAGTAACAAATTTTGTGAATTGTGCCAGAGAAGTGAATGTCAAGAATTTCAA
>JAOUQV010000046.1:3536999-3547868 GCA_028565295.1 Aspidoras spilotus
GAAAACGTTCATAACTTGCCTGACGCATCCCTCACCCTTTCACGCTTAGGACCGGATAATCTAGCTTCTCCAATACATGTAATTGAATATTGGCAGAATATTATATTACTCCCATTGCAGAGCTGACGCATGTTTTATGCCAGATGCCTTTTATGAGGTAACCTATGTCCTATCGGCTTTAGCATGCCTGTATTCGGACTGTGGGGAGAAACCTTTGTACTGGAGGTACAGTATATAGACCAACATTTCAGAATATTTCAAGGGTGTGTGGGTTTTGTTATATGCATACAGTTTCAACAAGCACTAAGTAATACAAGGAGATTCACACCCATTAGATTAAAGCTAACGGAAACAAATAATATATGCTACATACTTTTACATATGTGTAGTCGAATGCATGAAACACAAACATTGTAACCTTTAAGGTTTAGCAGAGGAATAGATGAAGATTTGCAACCCATTTTTTTTCATTGTGTCACAAATGAAGTCAGTTAATACAATTACAACTTTACTTTAATATTTAAGGGATTAAATAATTTCTGATAAAATGCAAGGTGATTCAGAGATACAAAATCTCACCTAACTCACGACTTATGTAGTATGAATATAACCTTGTGTGTAGCCTGAAGCCTAAGTAAATAATACTTAAGTAAATGATAAACATTAATTAAATAAAACACTGCCTGGTAAAAAAAACACTCTCACATAGTCTGATATATGTTTTTTGATACCTAGGGCAAGAATTTGCCCATTCATACTACTTCTCAGATTTGTGTCTCCAGTCTCGTTTTAAAATGTGTGTGATTGATGACTGTGGGATTTCCTTCCCATACTCCCCTTCCCGTTCTTCATTGCTTTGCTATATAGGGCAGTGATTCTATATAAACACCACGCACATTTATAAAGCAAATAATTCCTGCAGGAAACCCACGTGACCACAGGGTAGAACATGTAAACTCTTAACTTTTACTAATGCAAATCATGCACAAATACTACACTGCACCATATGCAAATTTCCTTATCTGTGTACTAATTTGTTTTAAAAAATAATACTTTTGCTTCTGATTACTGATTGACTGTATTTTACAACACACTCCGACTCTATGATTTGAATACACCTGAATTTTTTTTTCTATCCATGTAAAGCCAAATAAAATAATTGGTGCTTTTAATACGAGTACTATTTCACCCTTGAAATGGTGAAGATGTAAAAGCTATGCATGGTCAATCAGATGATGCCATGCACATGTTTTAGCTGTTAAATGCAAGTACATCATCTGGTTGACTAATGATTAGTGTTTGTTTTGGGTATATACTGTACATATGTACAAAGAAGAAATCCATGAAGTCATTATTTCTCTGTGGCGCTAATGTATGATACAGCAAGGTTTGTTCCTACTAACAGAAAAATCATGTGAATAATCACAGTTTATTACTTTGCCCTACTTCTAGGGAATGATTTTGTGTTGGTAATTGTAATATTAACTCGTGTTAAGTCATGTTAGGCAAGTGGAAGTGGAAAAATAGAATTGTATTCTTATACAGTATGTTTTAGGAGAGGGACAATGCTGTTATGTAAGCACAGACTGTAGAAGAAACTATTCTTTACAATTGGAAAGTGTCAGGGGGCCATGTGTGAGTACGACATAACCATCTTCCTTTACAAACCAGCAAACTCCTCTCAGGCCTTCACATGCTTATCATTTTTGTCGCTTTACTACCATGTCTTAAACCCTAAAGAGCCCTGTTGCTTTGGTGTACATGTACAGTGGATATAAAAAGTCTACACACTCCTGTTTAAATGCCAGGTTTTTGTGATATAAAAAATGACAGCAAGACAAATATTTTCACTTTGTCCACCTTTACTGTGACCTATAACCTTGAAAACTACAATGAAAACTGAAATCTTTCAGGGAGGTGAAGTAAAAATAAACAACTCAACTCAGATACTGTGGTTGCATAAGTGTGCACACTCTTTCAGAACTGGGGGTGTGGCTGTGTTCAGATTTAACCAGTTACATTCAAACTCATGTTAAATTGTAATTAGCACACACCTGTCACCGATTAAAGTGCCTATGATCAAGCCCAAATAAAGTTCCGCTGTTCTAGTAGGCTTGTCCTGACATTTTTGTAGCCACATCATCCAGCACAAGCCATGGTCTGCAAAGAGCTGCCAGAGCACCAGAGAGATCTTATTATTCAAAGATATCTGTCAGGTGAAAGCTACAAAATAATTTCCAATTAATTAAATATACCATGGAACACTGTCATCACCAAGTAGAAAAAACATGGCACAAACTGTGACATTACCACATACAGGACGTCCCTCCAAAATTGATGATAAGACAAAAAGTCGACAGCAACACTAAAGGAGCTGCAAGAATTTCTGGCAAGTACTGGCTATGCAGTACATGTGACAGCAATCTCTGGTCTTCTTCATATGTTTTATATGCCTTATATTTAAAAATAAAAACATCCAAGCCCGGCATGGTGAAGCATGGTGGTGGCAGCATCATGCTTTGGGGCTGTTTTTCTTCCGCTGGAACTGGGGCCTTAGTCATGGTGGACGGAATTATGAACAGTTCCAAATACCAGTCAGTGTTGGCACAAAACCTTCGGCCTTCTGTTAGACGAGGAACTTCATCTTTCAGCACGACAAAGCACACATCTAAATCAACAAAAGAATGGCCTGACCAGAATAAGATTAAGGCTTTGGAATGGCCCAGCCAGAGTCCAGACCTTAATCCTATTGAACATCTGTGGGGTGATCTGAAGAGGGCTGTGCACAAGAGATGCCCCCCGCAATCTGTCGGATTTGGAGCGGTTTTGCAAAGAAGAATGGGCAAATATTGGCACATCAAGATGTGACACACTGAGTGCTGTAATAAAAGCAAAAGGTGCTGCAACAAAGTATTAGTTTAAGGATGCGCATCTTAAGTTTTTTATTTTATATTTTTCTGCCTTAAAGGTTTCAGTTTGTTTTTCAGTTGCATTGTAAAGGTTATAGGTCACAGTAAAGGTGGACATAGTAAAAATATTGTCTTGCTGTCATTTTTTTACATCACAAAAACCTGGCTTTTGAACAGGGGTGTGTAGACTTTTATATCCACTGTATGAAATGTTCATAATGTTGTTTATTGTTTAACGTCACTTTCAGCCATTGCAGAAGGTTAAATTTGTACACAAGGTTATACACAATACAGTTTCTTGACAATTTGGCATCTCCAGTTCACCGAACATGTATGTTTTTGGACTGCAGGGAGAGCATAAAACTACACAGAAATTTTCCAGGGTGGGACTGGGGTCTTTCAACATTATCATTTTGATATACATGGTCAAAATTAAACAACTGGACTAGATTATTTACACATGTGTACAGCTTATTTGTGCTTGAACCTGCAGTTACCGCTTGTGGTTATATTTATTATTTTTGTTGTTATTATTATTCCTGTTCTTATCATTTGTCTTCTAATTCTAATTATTAGTTTACTTCACTTTTGCTTGGGGCTAATTGTTGTGTAATACACCCCCTGATCAAAGCTCTGGGATTCAGGCTCCAGAAAAAAAATGAAAGTCAAATAATTTATTTTGCTTAAATTGACAAAAGATGTCCTGTTTGTTCCTGAACTAACCAGTTGTGTTTAATTGTATTGCATTTTGTAGGATTTTAACCAGAAGGAATCCATGATTAGCCTTTGAAGTCCTCGTCACTCCATCTTGCTGTCTATATCCCGAGACCTGTCCCTCCACACCATCACTCTACAGCAGCAAACCATCTGCAGACTCTTACTCTTTTACTGCCACAATGGAGATATCCGGCGCCTTCTTAGCAGTGTATGGAGTCTTCCTTATAGTCAGTCAGACAGAAGGTAAGACTGGAGGTCCTGTAAGAACAGTACCCTTATCTGAAGCTAATTTTGTAATATTTTTGTTTGTTTTAAGGTTTGACGATATGACACACACGCACATGCACATCCAAACGTTAAGTCATACAAAGTCATCGCAGAAATCATAAAAGATGACTAATAATTTGCACTAAAATAAACAGTAAGGTGATTAATCCTATTGGACTTTCTTTCTTAATGCATTACAAAAAAAATAAAAAAAAATAAGTGAATTCGTAGTCGCAATGTGCCAATCCCTATCACTCACCAACACCCCACACCCCCACTGTTTAGTTGTTAATGAGCCATTGCTATCCCAAAGAGCAACATTTGGCTAAAAGGTTTAGTGCTTTGTTATTCATTAGATGGTGTTAGAACTTTGGGTGTCAGGCAGATAGTGTGTTTATATGTGTGGAAAGTATATATCTTTAACATGCAAACACTCATTGTCTTCACCCGTGGTTGGGGGTTAGAGTCTTTACATATCTGTATTTGTAGCAAATAGTAACAAGGTAAATTGGGCTAACTGTTTTTCTAAAGATGATCTGATGCATAATCATTAAAATACTTTGACAAGACATTTGTTTAACCAAGCTCTTAATATGTTGTATAGAACATAGATAAAACAGAACACGGTGATTTGCAAATCCTTTTCAAACCACATTCAATACAATACAAAGAAAATATATTTAATGTTTAAGCAGATAAACCTTATTGTTCTTTGAAAATATTCACTCATTTTGATTTTGATGCCTGCGAAAAGCCTTCCTAAAAGAGTTGGGACAGGGTCATGTTTACCACAGTGTTACTTCACCTATCCGTTTAACAACACCTAATAAGTGTTTGGGAACTGAGGACACTTTTGTAGGAAGCTTTGTAGGTGGAATTCTTACCTATTCTTGCTTGATGTACAACTTCAGTTGCTCAACAGTACGGGGTCTCTGTTTCTAATGTGCCACACATTTTCAATGGCAGAAGGTCAGTTGAGTACATGCACTATTTTACTATGAAGCTATGCAGAATATGGCTTGACATTGTCCTGCTGAAATCTTTATACACATATAAAGTACAGAGATTTTTTTTTGAAACATGCAGAAAAAGCTAGTTAATGACAAGTTGGAAACATTCCTCAGAGATGTTGATTATATTGACATGATAGCTTCAGGCTATTAGCTGCACATCTATGATGCGAATTTCCCGTTCCACCACATCCAAAAGCTGCTCTATTGGAGTACAGTGACCTCAGTGTCATGTTTAATAAACCTCTTTGAGATGATATGAGCTGTGTCATGGTGCATTATACTGCTGGAAGTAGCCATCAGAAGATGGGTGCACTGCAGTTATAAAGGGATGGACATCAACAAAACACATTTAAACACTGCTCAATTGTACTAAGGTGCCAATTACACCACCAGCAGAACTTTTGAAACATTGGTGACATAGGGCATGATTGTAATGAGTCATTATTTAAGTTACTGTTGCCTTTCTATCATCTCGAACCAGTCTGTCTATTCACCTTTGACCTCTCACATCAGCGTCATTTTCATCCACACAACTGCCATACAACAATAGACAACCCTAGAGATCGTTGTGTATGAAAATCCTAGTGGATCATAAGTTCCTGAAATACTTAGACCAGCTCATCTGGCACCAAAGTCACTTAAATCACATTATTTCTCCATTCTGATGCTCGGTTTGCACTTCAGCAAGTTGTCTTGACCACCTCTACATGACTAGATGTATTGAGTTGTGGTCTAGTGATTGGCTGATTAGATATTTGTGTTAGCAGGACAACCCCTATAAAGGAGTGACCACAAACCATTTCTTTGTTCTCATCCTTTCTGGCTGATTTCTTGGTCACTTTTGTGGTCACATTTTGTAAGTGCTCTCACCCTTAGAGGTAATATAAGGCAGTGTCTATAACCCACAGAAGGTTTTCTGTGGCTGTCACTAGTGTCTAGAGCATAGAGAAGATACCAGAAGACAGGCCAGTACACCTTAGGGGCCTTAGGAGGGCATCAACTCAGCAGCGAGGAACAGGAGGACCACTGCTATAGCCTTCAAAATGACCTCCAGCAGGCCACTAATATGCATGTTTCTCTTAAAATGTCAGAAATGTAATTCATAGTGGGTAATATGAGGGCCCGACCTCCTCAAGGGGGGCTTGTGCTAGGCGATTTGTAATTGCAAGCGATCACCAAGATACTGGCATATTCGCCATTGGTACCCTGTGCTCTTCAGGACAGGTTCACACTGACTACGTCACAGACTAGAAATGACTGATTTAGTGGTGGATAAGTAATGGTGTGGGGAGGCATATCTTCTGCTAGACAAAGGTACCTTAACTGCTATCAGGTACTAGGATTAGATAGACCCATTACGAAACCATATGCTGCTGCACTAGGCCCTGGGTCCCTTGTAGGGAGGTCATAAAGGCACGTGGAGGCGACACACAACTGAGCTTTATTTTTAACTTGTCTTGAGGAATTTCCACTGAAGTTGGGTTAGCCTGTAATGTGATTTTCTACTTTTATTTTGAATATGATTCCAAATCTAGATACTAATTTTGATTTACATTGATCATTTTTATGTTATTTTGTCCTCAACGCATTCCACTATGTAATGGATATCTTTGTTCAACAGGAATATTTTATTCATTGCGATCTAGGATGTGTTATTTTAGTGTTCCCTTTAGTTTTTTTGATCGGCGTGTGTATATATAGTTTTAAATGCACTATAAATTTAGTCATTGTTCATTTCAGTTGGCTCATCAGTAGTTTTTAGTTCAAGTGTAACTCATTAAAATGTTTTTTTTTCCGTGATTCTAAAAAGCCTCTCTATTTTTGGGTGCATTTTACTGCAGTTGTAAACAAGAGACTATCCTTAGCCCACTGAAACATCCTAATATGTGAAATATTTGAAATAATTGATAAATTTACTTAGCTCTCTGTCTCATTATTTAAAAAAAGTTTACACGCAGGTCACACACATATGCTTGGGTGCACTTTTGTCATCTGATTTTCTTCTCTAGATTTGAGAGCTGTTAGAAGCATGGCGGAGTGTTTTCTTTTCACAAAAATGTAGTAGATATTTTGGTTAAAGTCATGCGAACGTGGTAACCATCAGCTTAAAATATGTCCTCTGTGTTGCTATTTCTATCTCAGCTCTGGGATGGGCTCAGAAAACAGATGCTGGAGGCTGTTTTCAGTTTATGAGGCTGTGCTCATAAAGTGAAAATATGGCCAGAGCTATTAAATCAAAGGGCACCAACCTCGGTGCAGTGGTTTGGGTTTAAACATCAGTAAAGGATTTATGTCATAAGACTGAGATGGGGTAAGCGTTCTCCTACATAGTGACACCATTTAGCCCTTTTTTTGCTTTTTTTAAAAAAGAATAATGAAATATACATGCTTTTATGCTGAACGATCAAGGATTGGAGGAACACCTGGCTAATAACGTGGTGGGTTAACTTTCTGATTAACTACGGAAAGCATATATCATTAAACAGACTCCTCACAGTCAAGTCAGACTATTTCTGCTGCAGCATGTCTACAAGTTCAGCTTATTAATTCGATGCTCAATTTTCAAAATGATTAAATTATTTACAAAATTCAACCACACTGTAATATTTTATTTCATTAGTTGCAGCATGCACAGGTATAAAAAAGCCACAACATAGCTAACATTGTCCATATGCAACTGAAGCAGCTCAGCTATTTCGTCTTACAAGTTCGATGTTCACATATTGGATAAAACAACATGGTCAGCCCCTGTGTGACATTTGGCTGGCGGTTTGTAGATGAATATTTTGTATATTTCACATGTGAGGGATTGAGCACCCAAGCATTTCACTCACCTTTCACACCTGTTTTATTGTGATGTGACAATAAAGGATTTGATTTGATTTGAAACCACTGGCCCCGGACCCATAGTCAAATTCACTCCATTTATCCATAGCTGGTAAAGTTTGATTTAGGTCAACACCTCATATGGGAGCTGATTGTGATGTAACCATCAATAGGGAGACATAATCAGTGATAATATTCCACCTGCATGGTGTACTTAATGCAGTGATTGCTCGCTCATATGTTTTAAAAACTGTTAATGAGTTATAACAAACTTGCTGCATTTCAGATCAAATTTGACTAAGGTTAAGGACATGTTCTGTGGACCAGTGCAGTAAAATCACATGGGCCGTATGCTAAGACTTACATGTCTTCAGTGGCTCACCACTTTTACCATTTTACTCCCATTTCAGTCATCTGTTTAGAACACCTCATAGCTTTTATACATGGATGGAACACGATTGCTCTGTGTTGCTAACCCAGCTGCTTTTCCAAACCTCCTGATGATAGCTCTTGTCCTGTGAGTGTTTGCTCAATCCTTGCTTAACTGTTCCTCCTCTCTCACCCTTCCCCTCTGTCTCTCCATCATGTAATGGGCCAGCTGCCCAGGCCATACTACAGGAAGCTTGTTGAAACTATTGTTGGTGTTTCTATGTTTCCTCAACACTTTAACTGTTTCCTGTATTACACGACATGAGGGTCATTATTCTCACTATACCTACTGTTTTCCGGAAATGATATTCATATGTTGGCAGAAAGGGATTAACAAGTCCCAGCTATTGTGTGCCGGTGTGTGTTTGTAATAAAGAACGGCTCTAGAAAAGGTGGCGTGGTTGTACAGCGGTTGGATCAAGAGGTGTTTCACAACCCATTAGGCACACATTTTAATGAATTCAGTTCAGTTTATGAGGCTGTCTGACAGAGGCTTGTGTTTTCCACATGTTCTCCGTTATTTCTCCCTTCTCATTCCCTTTTTAACAAGCTAGTAATTTAATAGCAAAGAATTATTAAGACTTTCTTCTGAAACCCGAGGCCATGTCTTCAAAATCACTGACCATTACAGGTGCTGGGATTTATTGTTAAGCTATTCATGTGTTAACTTTTGAATTTGCTCTGCTTTTGTTTAACCATCACGTGGTCTTTTCTCATAGAAAGTAAAAGTTTAATGTGGTAGATGCTGAATAGCATTATCACTGGATAAGGCACATCTAGCTAATAACACCTTAGTCCAACATTTTCCGATTTAGTAAAGCATGTAGATATTATGGTACAGACTCAACAAATAGTAAACGTCCTCCATACAGACGATTCTTATTTATGGTTCTTCCACTATTGGTAATACTGTAGTCGACACATTGGCACCACACCTCCACACTCCAGCTCTAGCTGGTAAATGTTGACTTCTTCTGTTAAAAAAGTCACCACGATATATAAGAGCTGATTGGGCACTTTATCAGTCACATATGCCGTGTTTCTAATCCAGTGATCATTTAGTCTTCTGTTCTCTGACTACTACTACTACAGAATTGCACTTTCCTTATTTAGTGGATTGTGGTGTTGTTTTTTTATTATTTTTATATTTTAGAGAACTTGGATTTGTGTTTGTTTGCAACTCTAGCTTAGACGTCGAAGCACAGTAAGATCAAGCTCTGCCTTGATTATAGACTCGAAGAGGCTTGGCTGAGCTCTTCCATCATTTCCTGCTCAGACATTTCTGTTCCTATGAGCAACTCTACTAGTGTGGAATCGTTTATAGATCCCTTTTCTTCGTTAACATTATGCAGAGTTAATTCTGATCATTCCGGCCATGTTATGGACAGTGGCCTGGATGAATTAGTCACATGGCTGTTTTTCAGACAACAACAATAAGCCAGCTCGCATATCCTGTTAATGAAGGTGTGAAGTTTCCATCCCTTTACATCTGCATTCTTGGCATATCCCAGCTCACATTGTGCAATTATGAGCTTTGCAGCAGGTTCTCTATGCTGCCTAGACTGTTTTCATGTTTGAGGGTTGAACCCCATCTACAGTATCATTGATGTGACCTACAGTAACTGCATAATTGTATTTTTGGGCAGTTAGACTTCAAAAATGTTTCCAATCATATGACTATGACTATAACTGATTATTTATAATTTCAGGTGAAAGTGTTGAATATGAGTCTTAAAGGTCAATGGCGACTAAACTCGGCGTGAGTTTATGTCTGATGTCTCTTTAAGAAACGTCTGCAGGCTGGGAGAATGTGGTCAGAGGAACTCATTACTGCATAAGCACTGCCAGACCTCAGACTCCGCTGTGACGGCCAACCAGAATTAAGCACACATGTAGAAGCAGGGAGACACTGCAACGCTTTTTAAAGGCAGGATTTGGGAAAGTGAGTAACTTGGATAACTTTCGGAGGTCGGCCTTGTAGGTACAGTTAGTTTAGCCATCGAGGTTCCTCAGAGACTGCAAATACTTAGATTTATTGACTAATCTGCATTGTACAACATGTGCCTTATTTGTGTCCATTAGACCAATTCAATTCAGTTTTATTTTTAGAGCCCTTTTAATAAAAGAGCTTTTTACAAAAGAAAGTAACCTGAAGACATCACACAGATTGAATGAACTTTACAGGTTTGCATCAGAGTAGCCCGTATCATGGAAAAAAACATACCTCAGTGAGCATGTTCACTGAGGGACTCCAGAGTGTGAACTCTCACCTCACAGGTTTTATTTTTTTTCCATCAAGCAGTGTTTACATTACCGGCTTCCTCCTCCATTATCGTTCCAAGCTCTGTTTAACAGTGGCGGCGCCTGGCCTAAACTGCAGTCTGATCAAAGATGTAAAATTAAACGCTTTCAGCATGTATATTTTATGCTCAGCTTAATGGAGGGACTGAGGGTCGCGTTCCATCGAGGCATCAAACGAATATTTCTCAACTGTAAAAATCAAACGTTGACTTATAAGCAAATGATTTATATTTTATATCCCTGTCAGCCGACAAATGTCTAGAAAGGCTTTATAGGCCACAGAGAGTGTGGGGCGGGGATATACTAGTAGAATACAATTTCGAGTTGAGTTCAAAATGATTTTGGATTTTCCAAGCAATTTTTCAACAAAAAAGCTCAATAAATGATTTCTGTTAGTATGGATCGCA
>JAOUQV010000046.1:3593642-3606348 GCA_028565295.1 Aspidoras spilotus
GAGGAG
Organism: Aspidoras spilotus; assembly: GCA_028565295.1. Taxonomy (NCBI): domain Eukaryota; kingdom Metazoa; phylum Chordata; class Actinopteri; order Siluriformes; family Callichthyidae; genus Aspidoras; species Aspidoras spilotus. The sequence goes on from JAOUQV010000046.1 coordinate 3,593,649, forward strand.
CAAGTCAGGAAACGTTTTCCTCCACCAGCATTACGTAGTGACCTGGCCACTATCCTGCAAGAAGAATGGCTAAAATCCCTCTGACCACTGTGCAATAGGCTGTATTGGCCGCAAAATGAGGCCCTACACCATACTAATGTATTATTGTGGTCTTTCAGTTTCAGGTGTTTCAGTTTCATTGTCTATGTGTGTGTGTGTGTGTGTGTGTGTAATATATATATATGTGATATTATTAATATTATTGTTAGTTATAGAATTATGAATTAGATATATACGGATTGCATCACATCACCCAAATGAGGATGGGTTCCCTTATAAGTCTGGTTCCTCTCAAGGTTTCTTCCTTAATTCCTCAGAGAGTTTTTATTTGCCACAGTTACTCATCTGGGATAAAACTTTTCTCTAAAGCTGCTTTGGGACAATGTCCATTGTTAAAAGCGCTTTATAAATATTTTTTATAATTAAATATTCCTTCTTTTGTGGTTATTAATTAGGCGAGCACGAGTTATACTGTGTTTTGAACATAATACTTGTCAGATATTCAGTCTGAATTTCATTCAAAAAGTAAAATTTGTATACTATGCACATTCATTACACACAGACTGGTATATTTCAAGTGTTTATTTCTTTTTATTTGATGATGACTGACAATAAAAGCCCAAATTCAGTATCTCAGGAAATTAGAATAAACCAATATAAAAATGGATGTTTAGAAATGCTGGCCCAAACTGAAAAATATGAACATAAAAAGTATCAGCATATACAGCACTCAATACTGAGGCTCCATTTGCCTGAATTACTACAGCAATGCGGCGTGGCATAGAGTCAGTCTGGGGCACTGCTCAGGTGTTATGAGTCAAGGTTGTGCAGATAGTGGTCTTCAGCTGTACTGCATAGTTGGTTCTGGCGTATCGCATCTTCCTCTATACAATACCCTATAGATTTTCTATAGTGTTAAGGTGAGGGATATCATGGTCCTTAAACCAGGTACTTGTAGCTCTGGAATGTGTGCAGGTACCAGGCCCTGTTGGAAAATGAAATCAGCATCTCCCAAAGGTTGGTCAGCAGCAGGAAGCATGAGGTGTGCTAAAACTTTCTGGTAGACAGGTGCATTGGCCTTGGACCTAAAAAAACAAAGTAGACCAACACCAGCAGATGACATGGCTCCCCAAACCATCACTGACTGTGGAAACTTTAAACTAGACCTCAGGTGACATGAATTCTGTGCCTCTTCCTCTCTTTCTCCAGACCCTAATATATTGATTTCCTAAGGAAATTCAAAATTTACCTTCATCAGAAAACTTTGGGACACCAAGTAGCGGTCCAATCTCATTTGTCTTTAGATTCTTCTGATGCTGTTATTTGTTCAATCAAGTCTTTGTAAATCTCCACCACGTTTTTGAATGGGTTTTGTTTCACAATCCTCTCAAGAGTGCGATTATCCCTATTGCGTGTGGAATCTGTGAACAGCCAGCCTCTTTAGCAATGACCTTTTGTCTTTTGTCATACTTGTGCAAGGTGTCAGCGGTTGTCTTTTGTCAGGTCAGCAGTCTTCCCTATGATTGTGAAGCCTACCGAACTAGATTGCGGACCATTTAATGGCTGTTGCAGGTGTTTTGCGTTAATTAGCCGATTAGAGCGTGGCACCAAGTGTCTTCAATATTGAACCTTTTTGCAATATTCTAATTTTCTGAGATACTAAAATTGGGTTTTTTTTTTTGATTAGTTGTCAGTTATATTCATCAAATTTAATAAAAATAATCACTTGAAATATATCAGTCTGTGTGTAAGGAATGCATATAATACACAAGTCTTACTTTTTGAATGGAATTATGGAAATAAACTTTTTCCTTATATTTTAATTTTATGCCCTTTGGCATTTTATGCAGAACCTGCATATTCATACTTTTATGTATAGTGTGGCTAGGGGTGTCTTTAAAACAATTTGCACCTGATCTGGATTGGTTTGGAAGCTCGAAATATCTCGCTATCTCTTCACAATTTTTAATGACCCAATGGAAAAATACTACAGTAACAAAATTGTTATTTCAACAAAATGTGAAATTATATATAAAGCAACAAAAAAAACTGCCAGAACTAATGAAATTTAGGAGTGGCACTTCGGGTGTCCTATCAGATTGAAAGGATGGCATATGCCCTACCTCGTTTAGTCTTACTTATAAATCCGGTTATCTTTCCTAGAGACTTTTTCAAAACACTAACCAGAATTTTTCCGACTAGTTTAAGCAAGTGGTGACATCTGGGTTATGCGTGAAAAAGGCGGGACAATTTTGGCTTGGACCCTTATGTACAGAATTTTTCATTTCTTGTCACCTTAACTAGCCATGGTGTCATTTAAATATGCTCAATTCTTTAACTCTTAATTCTTGTGCTTTTTAATTCACGACAGAAATATAGTACAATATCCAATACATTTCCCACCTCATGGATTACACAAGACATCACACAGACTTTTTACTAAGAAGCAAGCAGAGGAAAGTCCTTTTAACTAATCCGACTAGTAAAAATAACCGTACCATAAAATTGCGGAGATAGTGAAAACTATTATGAACACCAGTAAGAAGATTGTTTTTCCTTTCCCTAGAGACTTTTCTTATAGAAACTTTATGCATTGTGTGAAGAATCAAGTGTGATCATTGCCTGAAGTGCATCCTTTCTCTGCATGCACACTCTCACTTACTGGAAATCCCAGTTTGGTTTAGGTGTCTTGTGGAATCTAAATAGTATAGTGTGAAGGAGGTGGGTCATGAGGCAGAAATCAGATAAAGACTGCAATAGTCAATATACTTATAGCACATAGAACCTGAACGTGTCTGACAATTTTGACATCAACCTTTGACAAGATATTCTTAAATATGTTGTCTCTTCAGCTATTTTCCCTTGTCTCTACATGTTAAGAATTTATGCCTTAAACCTCAGATGTTTGTATTCCCTTTGGTTTTATGCCTTGACATATTCTTTATCAATATGTCCACTATCCAAATTTATTTTCCAGACTCTGCCATCTCATGGATTTCACAAGACATTTCTTAGACTTTGTACTACCAAGATAAACAGGGTAAAGTCAATTTAATGTCTGATCTAAGTTCAGACATACATGTGACTACATGTAGCACTTTCATCAAGAAAACACTTTAGTTGTCGAATTATATAAGATTTTATACAAATAATTGGTTTCTACTAGGTTCCCAAAATACTAATGTTCAGCACTAAACTGCAGACACTTACCCACAACAGCACATTTATAGGTCATAAGTGAGGCCAAGGCTTTTACTTCATCCACAGACACATCAGGGCTGTACCGGATACCTGAAAAAAATACAACAATTATTTAAAAATTAAGAGTTATTATTGTGGAACTAATGGTGACTAGAATATCCCAAGAGTGGAGGAACCAACAAAAAACTAGGTCAAAAGCCAGGGTGCGGTTGATCTGAGAGGTGAGCGTCAATATTAGCCAGGGTGTTCCAAAGCCAATGATTGTTAAGTGTATATCACCATTTCATCATCATGCTGCTTTTTGTTTGTTAAAGTCATTTTTCAGCATAAGTGGCTATTTCGTGACAGGAACAAGGTTACATTAATGTGAAGGTTTATATACATAGTAGACAATCAATTCATCTAGCATGCATGTCTTTGGACTGTCAAAGGAAACAGGAGCACCTCTAGGAAACCCACAGAACTCACCACCCAGGGATCAAACCTAGGACTTGCTGGCTTAGACAAAGCTCCAGGGTCATAGAGAACTCCGTTATACACTGGGGTAATACACAAAAGTTAGACCTGTCTAGTGAATAACCAAAAAAAACTTTTTGTGAAACACTAGGAATTGATTTTTTGACATTCCACTGATTGTATAATACTGAGTGGCCAGATAAAAACCTAATACAAACCAGACCATTATTACCAACCATGAGTAAGTAAGAGTGAACAATAAGTCAGGGAAAGAAAGTTACCTTAATAATATTAAGCATACAAGCCCAATTCCACTAAATTTGAGAGATTAAATAAAAACAGAATGATCTTGAAAACCTTTTTAAGCCATATATAACTGAATACACTACAAAGACATGATATTTAATGTTTAAACAGATTTTTTTTTGCAAATATTCACTCATTTAGAATTTGATGCCTGCAACAATAGAGTTGGGATATGGGCATGTTTACCACGGTGTTACTTCACCTTCCCTTTTAACAACATTTAATAAGCGTTTGGAAACTGAGGACATTAATAGTTGAATCTTTGTAGGTGGAATTCTTGCTTCAGTTGTCAACAGCACAGGGTCTTCATTGTCATATATTGCACTTTATAATATGCCACACATTTCCAAAGGAATTAGGTCTGGACTGCAAACAGCCCAGTCTAGAATTCGCACCCTTTTACTATGAAGCCACGCTGTTGTAACACGTGTAGAATGTGGCTTGGCATTGTCTTGCTGAAATAAGCAGGGATTTCCTTGAAAAATAAGACTTGGATAGCAGCATATGCTGCTCCAAATCCTGTATGTACCGTTCAGCATTAATGGCGCCTTCACAGATGTAGTTACAACAACACACCCGCATACCATCAGAGCTGCTCCATTTCCTTTTTGGCCCAGAGGAGACGACGTCCATGATTTCCAAAGACAAATCTGAAATGTGGCAGTGCTGCCTGATTGAAGGTTATATAATGTTGGTTTTCAGACTAGCCGCTTACATGCAGAGGTTTCTCCAGATACTCAGAAACGTTTGATGATATTATAGACTGTAGATGATGAAATCCCTAAATTCTTTCAATTGCAGATTGAGAAATGTTGTTCCTAAAATGTTGGAGTATTTGCCCACACAGCCTTCGGAGAGGCTCTCTTTACACCCTATCATGACACTCAGCTGTTTATGATTAACCTGTTCTCCTACAGAATGTACCAAACAGGTGTTTGTTAAGCATTTCTCAACTTTCCCATTTATTTCTTTCCCCATCTCTTTTGGACCATTTCTCGCCCAACTCTTTAGGAATATTTTGCAGGTATCTCATTAAAAATAAGTAGATATTGGCAAAAAAAATTACAGTTTACATTAAATATCTGTGTAGTTTATTCAACTGACTATGGGTTGACAAGAAATAGCAAATAATCGCATTCTGTTATTTATTTTACAAAAAACTTCATTGTAATTGGGGTTGTATTTAACATATTTCCCACCTTGCTTTGCAGTCAGTTTACACCCTTATTCTTACAACACTGAACAATACCAGCCATGTGCAAATATTTAAGAATAAGAAATAAAAAAGTAAAGCAGACCAAAAACTTAAACATTCAAATCAACTTCACTTGGACCCTGTTATAAAAGCATTGTTCATATGCACATGAACAATACAGAAAAGGCACAGTTTTTGTACAAATTTCTTTCGGTATTATCCAATCAGTAGTAAATGATTTTATAAAGTATTTACACATACTGCATTTTCATTAACAAATGACGCAACACAAAAATATCAAAAATCATAATGAATGCTGTTGGAATTTGCTGTATAAAAAGCTAATGTGAATTGAATTCTCCAAATGAACTGTATCAGATTGTCAAAGAAAATTCAAAAAAACAAAGCAGCCCATTACAGTACAGTATAGTAAAAACTAATTCACATCCACTGTGCTGTAAAGCAAATATACCTTCAAAAATAATGAAGGCTATAAAAGATCTGTGAAGTACAGTAAACAGTAATAGACTACATGAAGTTAATATAGTATTTGCAGTGCATTTCTTTAAACAGTGCTCCAAGTAAATTATACACATAATAAACAAAGGTTTTTGGTATCAATTTTTTTGGGAATGTAAAATAATTCTGATTATATAAAATCTCTGATGAAATCTCTATAAAAAAAAAAAAAAAAAAAAAAATAGGTTTCATAAGTAAAGATTTCATATCGTCTTGACCATTTATCTTCTCAATGGTTCCCAGATTGCAAATGCTTTGCATAGCTTGCATATGTTTGACATAAATGCACAGCAAGCTTTTATTTTTTTTGTTTCATCAGACCCACAATGTTTAAATGAAAAACTTGTATCTCTGTAATTAAAAAAATAATAAAAGAAACTTAGGTTTGATCAAAATCTGAATATATATATATTTATGTCTTTGTCAGAAATAAGAAAACTCAACAAAAAACCAGCCACATTGTGGAAATGATTATTCCTATAAGCCAGACACCAGGTCACTCTAAGGCACACTACTGGTCAGACATGCGCTTGTGTCATTTGGTACGACCGCCTGGGGCCAATACGCGCAAGCCCATTGAAAACACACCCTCTGGACTGTCTACGTCATGTCCTTGAGTCAATAATTACCCACAACCCATTGCAGTGTTCTTCTTCCATACCGCATGGAACCTTTATGGATATGCACCACTGCTCCTAAAGACCAGGGCATGTGTTAAACACATACCTCTATGAGCTGCTCTCTTAGAAAAGTTATTAATAGAGTCTAAAGGACACAAGAGCTTTTGCTGATACAGTCTTGAACTGTTATTCAGTAAACATGAACAATCACTGGTTAATGATGTGTTAGTTCAAATTTTTGGTTAATTACAGAATGCTAATGTTGGAGAACACAAGCAGACCCATGCACACTACAGCAGCTCTGGTAGAGAACCTCACTAATTTTTACGTCGGGTCACACATGGTCGACAGATAAGTGACCTTCAGCTGGACGTTTGTCTTGTTAAATCGGCTACCCTGTGGTACAGGAAGTACCCATACATGCAGGTGAAACACTGGTACAGACCTCTGGACTGTAAATATATATATTTTTTATTTTGATTACATTTATTGATCCCCAAAGGTAAATTATTCTCTGCATTTACCCTATCTAGGTGTGAACACGCAGAGCAGTGTGCTGCCCCACTGAGGTGCACGGGGAGCAGTTGGGTGCCTTGCTCAACAGCACTTTAGCCATGACTTGCCTAGTGTGAGGATGGCGACGGCGATCTCTTGGTCAGTTGTAGAGTTGTCATAATTGCTGTATTGTTCAAACTACACAACACAATCTCTTGTAAAAGGGGTATTTTATTCAGAAATACATGAATGTAGGTGTCCGCAATATGAGTGCAATTCAATTAGCTTGTCATATGTGCATAAAGAAAAATATGAAAAGAATATTGATGATGGAGTGGATTGGGATGCAGGGCCAGCAGGGACTGTCTATTCTGCAGAGGGAGTTTAAAGTGAATAAATATGTTTTAGGTATTATGGTAAGTATGTATTATGGTGTGCCAGCATGTTCTTATAGAAACTATATTATACTCCTGTACCACATGTTCCCTGACAAGTCCAGATAGCAAGTGTCAGCTGTCGTACACTGGAAATAGACTACAGATATTAATGAAACCAATGCACTATTACTTATTTAATGACACAGACGCACACAAATGTCCAGCCATGTGCCATCCGACAATAAAAATGGACTTTAAAATACAGTTCAAGGAAATCTTGAAGAAGTCAAAATCATTCCATGTCCTTGTCCCATGCTAGTAAAATTCCAGTCAAATGTATTTTTGAGAGGAAATGATTAAACTTAAATCATAAATATACAAATTGTTACATATTTAGATAGAACTATATAGTATTTATCGATATTTCAGTTTGAAATAATAACTGTATTTCAATGCCTTTTCAAAGACTAGTTCCTCAAAATAGCGCGTTAGCTCCAGGAACTAGCACGACGCTTCCGGTTGCGTCCTAAATGCCAATTACTTAAACACAAGTGCACTATTATGAAAGGCTTTTAAGTCAACGTCATGCAATAAGTTAGTCAGCGAATGTAGTGCGCAAGGAACAATTTGAAACGTATTTCTCGTTTTATATAAGTAACTATTAGACATGTGTGCTCACTCAGAGACATGTGTGATGTTAACTCACAAACGTTGTTATTTTCTAAAGAAAACACATAAAAAGGCGAAGGTATTTGTGAATTAATAAATGAATGTCATTGTTATACCTCCTTTGCAGGGAGTTCTGTGTTGGCTGTGCTGTGCCCGGTAGCCTTCGATGACAGCCCATTCTCCGTTGTCTCTCTTGATGGGGAAAGACACACTCAGGACGTGGTTACACGGCTTAATGATCCGAAGGATCCCCCGAACTCGGTGTCTCTTCTGCTCGGGCGTCTCTCTTGTCTTCAAATCCTCCACTAGCTTGTTCTCCACGATGGCGGCGCCGCGGTCAAAGAAGCCTTCCACCATTCTGAAAAAGTTGGGGTCGTCCTCTTTATCCGCGGCGTCGCTGTAGTGCCTCATCCGCATTAGGGATGATGAAGCCGGCATCGCTGCTTCCACACATCCCGCCGCCAGAGCGCTGCCCGCTCCGCGGCTCACAAGCTCTCCGAAATAACGGTACATTTTGACCAGGGAAAGTGTGTTTTGTTAAAATAGAAATGTAAAAAGGAAACGAAAATAACGGGGAGAGTGAAAGAGGATTAAGGAACCTCTTCACTGTATCTGGTTCAGAATTAAAATGACAGCGCTCCTGACGACCCCCTCGTTTTAAAGACACAGCGAAGTGCGCCCCCACACAAGTAATCCCTTCTCTAGTGCGCGAGGACAGTGCACTCCTTACAACGTGCAGTAGGGGGGGCTCTCTATGGAGGAGGAGTATCTGCCGCTCATACAATATAAAATAATACCATCGATTTGCCTCCCGATCTGATAATGAGTACTATTCAGGCTGGTATCGGCGATACCGATCCGATACCGATATTTTGTGCACATACAACCAAATTATTGTTTATTTATTTTTAATTTTTATGCATTTTTATTCACGTTATATGTTAATATGAAAATACTGAACTATAAATAACACTTAAACAAAAGCATCCAACATTGTCACTTTCCTTCATTCACAAGTTTTTGTTAAGGATCAATAGCATATTTACTGTCATACCCATTAGTCTTTTCTGTTTTTTTGCTCAGAACCTCTCCTGTGACTGGCTGGCCTGATTATTTCAGAAATCGCTGATCTACTGGGACTTTCGTGCACAACCATCTCAAGTGTCTAAAGAGAATGGTCAGAAAATATCCAGTGACTGGCTGTTTTTTGGATGAATATACTTTGTTGATGAGAGAGGTCAGGAAACAATACCATCTCTGTTGAAAGTATTACACAAAGAATTAAGACTACTAGGGTGTACCTAATAAAACTGACAGTGAGTGTATTTTATAGATAAAATGTTATTTTTACTTCTTATTTCTAGTAAATATATAGGTTCACCAGTAAATATAATGTATACACAGCTATGCATTAAACACTTACCCAGGTAGAAGAAAATGTATTTCTTAATAACCACGTATAATGTAGGCAAGATATCAATAGTTTAGTTACTTTCCACTGTTTTCCTGTTAAGGTTATACATTACCTCGAATGAATAAAGTATCAAATTATCAATATTTTGATTTGAGAATCAATGTTACAAAATAAAGTTCTAGTATCGATATATCAGTATCGATCCACACATCACTATTATAATATTATATTGAGTCAAAAAATTATCCACACTCGGACTGTAGAACTGATTTAAATAAACAGACAATACAAATGCATAACATTTTACAAGATTCTTCTGCTTTACAATACACTTGGTTTGACAAAAGCTTTGATAATACTGCATAAAAAATATTTTAGGCTGAGCTGCAAGCCATGTATGTAGCACTGTATTCATCTACCTTCAGAAATGTGCTCATGTGCAGGGATGCAGATATGATTTGAACTGTCAGCATTTAAACTACCTGAATAAGACCTTGTACTCGATTGATTTTTTTGGCAAATAAGGGCCTTAACTGGTTCTTAGTGGTTTTGTGTAATTTGGGCCAATGGTTCGCAATTAATAAACAAAAAAGTGAGATACTTATTTTCAATCATGGAGATCCAAGGGACAAATTCAACAAAGGCATAACCTGATATATTGTCATTATATATAGATATGACTTTGTGTATATGATGTGAAGCTTGTGTTTGTGTATGACCTTGTTCCCATCATTAAAATGGCCAGTAATGCATAAGATGACATTAATCAAAAACAATAAACATCTGCACCAATCACCCTCCAGAATCTTTCTTTCTCCTCCAACTCACAGCCAACTTGTGGTGCATAGCCACTGACAACATTCACTATTACACCTTTAATTTCTTTCCACCAGTACCCTGCTTGCCGCCAGTACTGGTGGCGGTCGTTGTTAACCCGGGATGCAACCGATCCGGTATGAAGTAAGAATCAGTAACACGCATTTTGATTTTTGGCAAATGTTTTACGCCGGATGCCCTTCCTGACGCAACCCTAACCGTTTATCCGGGCTTGGAACCGGCACTAGAAATAAACTGGCTTGTGCTCTCTAATGGCTGGTTTATGGTTTACAGCCAATGAAAACCTAAAATCATTATCTTGGAAAATTAGAATATTCCATAATCCCAAAGGAATTTTTTTTAATGCAGATATATGGCCAACTGAAAAGTATAAACAGTAAATACACTCAATGCTTGGTTGAGGCTCCTTTTGCATGAATTACAGCTGCAGAGGTGTTATGGAAGCTCAGGTTGCAATGATAGCAGCCTTCAGGGTCTGGGACTTGTTGGGTCTGGTGTCTCTCGTCTTTCTCTTGACAATACGTTTAGCTCAGGCAAATTTGCTAGCCAATCAAGCAGAGTGATACTGTGGTTATTAAACCAGGTACTGGTACTTTTTAGTGTAGACAGGTGCCTTCTGCACCTGGACAATTACATCTCCAAAAAGCTTGTCGGCAGAGGAAGTGCTCTAAAATTTTGTAGTAGACTGCTGAGCGGACTTTGGTTCCGTGCATCTCCACTCCACTCCTCCAGACTCCGGGACCTTGATTTCCCAAATGAAATGCAAATATTACTTTCACCTGAAAACAAGCATTGGATCACTGAGCAGCAGTCCAGTTCTTTTTCTCATTGGCCCAGGTAAGATGCTTCTGGCATTGTCTCTTGGTCATAAGTGGCTTGCTATGCGACAGTTGTAGCCAATATGCTGCATAAGTTTGTGTGTAGTGGCTCTTGAAGATTCCAGCAGAGGTGAAATCCTTGTGAATCTCCTCCAGTTTTCCTAATGGCCTTTTCTCGACGATCCTTTTAACGCTGGGGTTCTACCACCATTTTTTATTCCCCCCTTTTTCATTAGACAGCTTCTTTAGAAGTTACCTTTTGTGGCATACCCTCCTTGTGGAGTTTGTCAATGACTCCCAGTGCCATCTATGATTGTGTAGCCTACTGAACAAGAATAAGGGACCATTTTAAATACTTAGAAAGCCTTTGATGTCACGGCGATTAAAATCTCACACTCTGTTGCACTGGGGCTGTGTCTTGCTATGTCTGTCTGTGTCTCTGTCTGGGTGTCTGTCTGTGTTTGTGTGCGCCTGCCGCGTGTCTTTGGGGCGTGGCCGCTTTGGAGGCGCTTCCGCTATTTTATTATGCGCACCAAGATTTCTTTCCCCATTCCCAATTGGCTTGTCTTTATAGCGGGGTTGGGAGTGTATGTATTTGAATGTGTAATGTTAATGTGCATGCATTTGTCTTTGCTGCCGGTGTCTATTTCGTGTTTATTTAATTAATATTTCAACATTTTTTTGTCTTCTTACAGCTGCTGGATTCCGAAACTTCAAACGGACTATTTTACATTGGAGCCAGAAGCCACCTGTTCCGATTCCCTCACCTGCCACGATCCTGACCTTATTTCCACACAGACTGTTGGTTCCCTGCCAACGACTTTTTTTACCAATGTGAGACATCCTCTTTTCCCTTTACAACAGTCTGTATATATATGGGGACTGAGGAGACAAGTTGCTCAAGTTGAGGGATAGGAATGTTAACCCATTCTGGTGTAATGTAGGATTCTAGTTGCTCAAATATCTTAGGTCTTTTTTGTCGCATCTTCCGTTTTATGATGGGCCAAATGTTTTCTATGGGTGAAAGTTCAGTGCCCAGACCATTCTTCTACGCGCCCTGATACGGTAATTGATACAGTATGTGGTTTGGCATTGTCATGTTGGAAAATGCTAGGTCTACCCAGAAAGAGACATCATCTGGATGGGAGCCTATTTTTCTCTAAAACCTGTATATACGTTTCAGCATTAATGGTGTCCTTTTAGATGTGTAAGCTGTCTATGCTACACACACTAATGCAACCCCATACCATCAGTGATACAGGCTTCTGAACTGAGCACTGATAACACAGCGTACCTGAATTTTCATGAAGAACTTAATTTTTTTATTCTTCCAAAGAAGTAAAGAGTTTTAGCTGGCTAGCAGGGTAAGAGCACATTTTTTCTCAAAATATTGCAATGCACACAACATTATGGGTGACATACCAGAGTTCAAGGGAGGACAAATTGTTGGTGCACGTCTTGCTGGCGCATCTGTGACCAAGACAGCAAGTCTGTGTGATGCGTCAAGGGCCACTTTGGGGTGTTTTGGAGGAGCAGGTCAGGAAACGTTTTCCTCCACCAGCATTACATAGTGACATGGCCACTATCCTGCAAGAAGAATGGCTTAAATTCCCTCTGACAACTGTGCAAGACTTGTATTTGTCATTCCCAAGACGAATTGACGCTGTATTGGCCGCAAAAGGAGGCCCAACACCCTACTAATAAATGATTGTGGTCTAAAACCAGGTGTTTCAGTTTCATTGTCTAACCTCTAT
>JAOUQV010000046.1:3607553-3622595 GCA_028565295.1 Aspidoras spilotus
TTTTAACTATCACAGTACTCACAGGTAACTTGAGACTGTCTTTGATCATCCTGGAGCTGATCATTGGCTGAGCCTTTGCCGTTCGGTCTATTCTTCGGTCCATTTGAATGTAAGTCTTGAACTTTCTTCCACGTTTCTCTGTTTTTGATTTTAATTTTTCCACATCACTGTCTGCACGTATAAGTTTTACCTTCTCCAATCAACTTTTTAATCAAAGTACTTCTGAAAAATATCTGGAACAACCCTTATTTCTCTGGCTTTCAGGGAGAAATGGATATGTACATGTGCTGGTGTCACCCTTAAACAAGGACCACCCGATTCACACCTGTTTTTTCACAGAATGATTGCCCTCACTGACTGAACTCCACACTGCTATTATTTTGAACACACTCATTCAATTAATTATTCATATACACAGACTCAAGAGCATGCATATCATGAATGTTTTTTAAGAATCTACTGCAACAACTGGTGAATTGTTTGTCATGTGGTAATATAATGTATACTATACTTAATATGGTTAGTCATATTGGACTGCTATTATTTTGAATACTACTGTATAAAGTGAACAATCACTGGATTAGCAACACCTGAGTTATAACAGGTTGGTCCACATATTTATTACCTAAAGCATGCAGAAACCAGGCAACAGACTCCACAAGGTGGCAAACATCCTCCATATGCAAGTTGACCCATGTCTGCTGCTTCAGCACTGCCAATTTGCCTTGCAAGTTCGACACTCATCTCTTGGATCAACAAAGTGTGGCTGGCCACTATGTGACCTTTAGCTGGAAGATTGTTGATGCTTCCTACATTCTTGGTACATCTGTAATACTATTGTAGGTTAACAGCCAACAAGTGCAGCTCTTGCTGAAACACTGGCACAACTCCATGCTCCAACTATCTGTCTAAGGTCACATTTACACATAGCTTTTGCTAAATGTTGCCTTCTGCCATGAAGGTGACAGATCAACACCATATGAGGTGACATAACTCCAACTGGGCAATTTATCAGAGATCATACACGAACTGCCAGGTGTTCCTAATGTAGTGATAATTCAGCCTATAGAATGAAAAGTCTTACCTTAAGACGTAGTTGATGCACACGATGCACTGGGGCTGACAGTTGCGGCTGTTATAGATGACTGTGCCATGTGTCTGTACCCATACATAGCCACCGTGCTTAGCCAGCATCCGATAGAGACCACTCACCACCTGGCCCTTAGAACACACTGCACACATAAAGAAATCACAAAATTTCTAATGAGCCAATATTTGGCATAAAAATTTCAAAATGTCTCACTTCCAACATCTGGCATGTTATTTATGTCCTATTTTGAATACAACATCGGTTTTTGAGATTTGTAAATCATGGCATTTCGTTTTTATTTACAGTTTGTAATTTGTCCCAACCTTTTTGAAATCAAGGAGCTGTGTGACGTCAGGGATCATGCTAACTTGCCTTGGGATAAACTGAGTGGAATAACGACGGTTGGTGTCCCATCAATGACAGATAGAAAACTTAAAATTTGACAGTGTTATGTCAGTTGTAGTGAAGTGCATCAACTATATCAGGCCCAGAGGCTTACAACACCATCAGTTTCATGCTTATTTGTAGAAAATCAACGCAACGTGATGTCTTGTATTTAACAGAGGTGCACTGGCTAAGCAGAGGGGGTGTTCTGAAAAGAATCTTTAAGTTGAGAGATGCAATTAAGAAATTCTTAAATGAAAGCAGGCTGCATGCTCCTGAACTTGATAATCAAAAATGGGTGATAAACCTAGCTCTTGTGGACATCACGAAAGAACTGAATTTACTGAATCAAAAGCTGCAGGGACCAAATCAGCTTGTTACTTTGGCTTATGACATCATTAAAGCATTATCTATAAAACTGAGACTTTGTAAAACCCTGAGAAAAACCTCACTCACTTCCCAACATGCAAGTCTGTTTTAGAAGTGGGTTCTACATTTAGCGGTGATGACTACATTGTTGCCCTTCAAAACTTCCAACAGGAATTTGACCAGCGGATTTCAAAACGTACAGTGACATTCTCCAGATATTTGCAGATCCCGTTTCCTTTGATGTGGACAGTGCTTCAATAATGCTTCCAGAAATTATTGGACAGTTTCTAAGAGAGCTACCTCCATCCTTCCCAGAGCTGTCCAAGTTTTTCAAGCGAGTCTTGTGTCTCTTTGGAAGTACATATCTATGTGGAAAACTTATTAACTTATTATAATAAATTGTTCTTATTGATAGTTTGGCCTACTGTAATTTGCCATGTTTCATAAAGAACATGTAAATAGCATGAAAATTAAAATCATTCTGGCATTAAAATGTATATAAATTAAAAAGATAAGTTTTAAATGTATGTTTTTATAAAGATTCTTTGGACAATGTCTATTCTTAAAACCTAAACATTTTAAATATTAAATTGAACTGAATTAAACTACCAAGCCTTACCTAATATAATGGTTTTGGCAGGATTTTAGGTAAAGATAATAGGCAAAGATTCAGTAAATCAAAAAGGCAAATCTGTGATTGTCCTCACAACTATAGTGTTACCAACATGTTTGTGTGTGTGTCTGTTTGCCTGCGTGTAGGCATATCTGTGAGAGAGCGGTTGAAAAAAAATCCTTGACTGAGAAATGACTGAGAAAGCCAGAAATACATCCTCCAAACAAATGGCCATAACTCAGAAAACTTTAAAACTATCGCTTAGCCGAAAATATGATACAAGAGAGGACCCATTGATGATCACTGAAGTAAAAAATATTTATATAATAAATATAAATGTAACTGATTTATGACAGGTTAAACACAAATTAAAAATTTTGAAAAATCAAATCTGATTTGCTCAAATTAACATGGCAGTGAATGGGAGAGTTTTTAGTGTCTAATGCTGAACAAATCCTCATAACTCTAAAAATAGTTTTTGAATTAGAGTCATATTTTAGATTTTCATGAAGGAGACATGGCTCTGCTGTTTAAATAGTGTTTATAGCTGAAATTATATCAGTATTAGAAACATTTGTTAAAGATAAAAAAAATTTTGATTTATTCAAAAAACCGGCTTTTGCTAGAGTGCGGACTAGAGTGGCTTTGATCTTTTTAATATTGTAAGTATAGGAATGATTTTTGAAGAGATATACACAGAGAACAGAGAGTGCGATCATTCTGTAATTTTAAATGACGGGTCAGGCGGCAACTTGTCGAATTTCGTGTTTGTGGCTCAATAATTGAGCAAGTTACAGCAGTGTATAAATGTTAAGTCAAGGGGAAATCTCTTTCTTTCTGATCAAACTGCCTAAGATAGTAACCTGAATAAAGTACTAAGTACCTGGTTTAAGGACCATGGTATCCCTATTCTTAATTGTCCAGCAAACTCACCTGAACTTAACACTGTAGAAAATCTATACTTTGAAAAAATTGCGATACGCCAGACCCAACAATGCAGCTGAATGCCACTATCAGAGAAACCTTGGCTCTCATAACACCAGAGCAGTGCCGCAGACTGATCGACATGCCACGCTGCATTGCTGCAGTAATTCGGGAAAAAGGAGCCTGAACTAAGTATTAAGTGCTGTACATGCTAATACGTTTCATGTTCAAATTTTCAGTTGGCCAGAATTTCTAAAAATCCTTTTTTTGTATCGTCTAAAGTAATATTAATTTTTTTTGAGATACTGAATTTGGGTTTTTTATTAATTGTCAGTTATAATCATCAAATCAAAATAAATACATACTTGAAATATATCAGTCTATGTGTAACGAATGTGTATAATATACAAGTTTCACTTTTTAAATGGAATTATGAAAATAAATCAACTTTTTCATGATATTTTAATTTTATGACCAGCACCTGTACTATCCACAAATAAGTTCACCCAGTGCTGTCTAAAAACACAAACACTTAGATTTTAGCTCAGAATTTTTTTCACTCTGTAGTAATTTGATGGATAAAGTCACAAAATCCGGTAAATCAGGTAAACATTAATGCTTTTGGAGCAGAGTGGAACATCTGCTAAGCACAAAAACAGTGCAATGCAATAACCATTCAGCTTATAAATAACTCAACAATTCCTAGGCACAAGTTGGACATCTGCTTCCCTCAGTCAGCGGGTGCATGGGAAGTGCCTTGATTTCAAGACAGCGCTGTAGCCCATTCTAAGAGATAAGAAACATGGATTGCTGCCAAATAAAGGGTCATCCTGGTCAAGATCTTTGTGCACGCTTTGAAAGGAAGCTGCTTATGATTTCTAGTGAATTTAAGGAGACGCAGTACTGTACAAATGTCCTACGCACCTTAATATTTATTAGCACAAACTTTGTTAAAGAAGTTAATTTAAACGAATTCAGCATTAATAAACCAGATGAAAGCCAACAATAACAACACAACATTTTGTTTGAATGACAGTACAGATATTAAATAACAGAACACTTTTAATAAAAAAACAGACAGATGGATTTTGAATGCAGTAAAATAAGCAATAGTTACAGTCAAAGTCTCCAGAAAAAACTGTGGGATTTTATCTACGATACTTGTTTTTAAATTGATAATAAAACTGCACCTTGAAGCAGAGTTTTACAGATCATCTTTGAGATTATCTATTCCTCTGGAGATGCTGACTGTCACACTTGCTTTTAAAGCAAATCCAGCAATCATCATTATTCATTCTTAATCTATATTGGGTCGCGGGCTGGCCATTGGCCATCCGGCATTTCTGGGTGCAGGTCCAGGAACAACCTTAGACAGGGCGCCACTCCATACATACATTCACACATTAAGGCCCAATATATGCTATATACGTATGTCTTTGAAATGCTGGAGTATACATATACATACTATATACGCATTTCTTTCCTCCTACGCATGCAGGAGGAAACCAGAGCACCCAGAGAAAACCTGCGTGAACACGGGGAGAACATGCAAACTCCATACAGAAATTTCCCAGGTTGCTCCACCAGGGGTCAAACCCGAGTCCTGCATGCTGTAAGGCAACAGCACTTCCCATATTTGTATTAAATAAACTACAAAAACTGTGATGTGTGTTGCCCTGATGCACCCCATTATCACAATAATTAGCATTTAGGGTTAACACAAACATTAGAATTATCAGTTAGCATTATCACACAATAGCTGTTATCATTAGCCAGTAATAATAGCAATTTCCACTAGCAGTTAGCATTAACTGTTATCATTGGCAATTACTATGAGTTAGAATTAACACCAACATTAGCATTATCAAACAGACATTACCATTAGCAGTTAGCATTAGAAATTACCACTGCAACGTGTGCTAGCATTAGCTATTAGTAGAATTAGCATTAGCAATTAGCATTAGCAGGTAGCAATAACTGTTAGCATTAGCAATTAGGATTAGCAATTAGAATTAAGCACCAACATTAGCAATTAGTATTAGCAGTCAGAATTAGCAGTAAGAATTAGAAATTAGCATTAACAGCAACATTGGCAATACATTACATTTATAATAAAGTCTATGGATTGTCTTCACAACTATAGTATTACCAACATGTTTGTGTGTGTGTCTGTTTGCCTGCGTGTAGGCGTGTCTGTGAGAGAGAGGGTGAAAAAAATCCTTGACTGAGAAATGACTGAGAAAGCCGGGAATACATCCTCCAAACAAATGGCCATAACTCAGAAATCTGTAAAACTATCGCTTAGCCGAAAATATGATACAAGAGTGGACCCATTGATGATCACTGAAGTAAAAATTATTTATATAATAATATAAATAAAATGTCTGATGTATGACAGGTTAAGCACACATTAAACATTTTGAAAAAGCAAATCTCATTTGCTCAAATTAACATGGCAGTGAATGGGAGAGTTTTTAGTGTCTAATGCTGAACAAATCCTCATAACTCTAAAAATATTTTTTGAATTAAAGTCATATATTAGATTTATGTATTAGAAACGTTTGTTAAAGATTAAACTTTTTTTTATTTATTCCAAAAACCGGCTTTTGCTAGAGTGCAGACTAGAGTGGCTTTTATCTTTTTAATTTTGTAAGTATAGGAGTGATTTTTGAAGAGAGATACAGAGAACAGGGAGTGTGATCATTCTGTAATTTAAAATGACTGGTCAGGCTGCAACCTGTCAAATTTCGTGTTTGTTGCTCAAAATTGAGCGAGTTACAGCAGTGTGAAAATCGGCGCAATGTTAAGTCAAGGGGAAATTTTTGGCACGAAAACGGGCACAGCGGGCACCTGGTTAGAATAATCTTTGAACACGCAGACTTTGCAAATACACTGACAGTCATTTTGGTATGAGACCCATGTAATCCCTCATTAACTATAGGTGGAGAAACGCGCGTTAAAGTGGTTGAAATAATAATAATAAATCAAAGAACTTTATGTTTGTCGCTATGCAACACACATAATAACTATATTTCTGTTTACACAGGAATTTATAAGAATGATTGAAGAATAAGTACTGATGTATCTATGATATACATTAAATGCATAGAGCAAATACAGTAATTGTTGAAGCATGTACTTACAGTTCTGGTGGCTCTTAGTCATATTGTCCATGTCCATTGCATGATAGAAGTCATAGACAGAGCGTCCAACTAAGTCTTCGGGTGTGTAGCGCATAAGATTTCTCACACTGCAAATCAATGTTAAAAAACAAATTCAGTCCAAAAGTAAGACTGATTTTGTTCGGTGTTGTATGCACAGATTCTGTAAATTTCATGATTTAAAAAGCAAATTTTTTTTAAAATTAAAATTAACAGGCTCATGCCCTGCAATATGTTCGTAGAAATCTAGATAAGCAATCAGTTCACTGGGCAATGCACTTGTAGATTGGTAAAGGGCAATTTGTAGCTTTTGAAACACTGCTCTTGATTTATTTACCTGATTTCAGTGCTGTATAAAGAGCAATTACAGCTTTTAAAGGCACATAAGCCCACTTCAGTACATTAATGCGATTAAAGGTAACTTTATGCACTTTAGTAACATCATGCACTTTGGAATGAGTGGTTAAGAAACACATAATTGATCTCATTAATCACTATCCTTATGTTTTATCCCCTACTCTTACCCTTGTGATTGCTTTGACAACCTGGATTTCTGTATTAATTAGTCATATTCAATTGTGATCTGATCTACATCTAAATACCAAGTAAAGTCAAACACTGTCTATACACTGTCTAATGTACTAACATAATACCACCTAGACAGTTATAATATGTAATGTCCTTATTGGACAGATCCATTAAAGATTCACAGTGCTGTGGAAAAAAGTAAGTGAACCCTTGGATGAAATAACTGGTTGAACCTCCTTTGGCAACAATATCGTCCAACAAGCATTTCCGGTAGCTGCTGATCAGACCTGCATAACATTCAGGAGGAATTTTGGACCATTCTTTCTTAAGAACAGCTTAATCATATTCTAAAGATGTCGGTGTGAATAGCTCTCTTAAAGTCATTCCACAACATTTACTGTATATTGGATTCAGGTCTGGACTTTGACTGGGCCACTCCAAAATGCATATTTCTATATTAGATTTAGTTCAATAATTAGGGTCATCCTGCATCACCCAACTTCTACTGAGCCTCAGATGGTGGATAGCCACCCTAACATTATTCTGTAGTATACCTTGATAAACTTGAGAACTTTCCAGAATCCAGTAATTCAGTGAATATATCTGCTAATGTATATGCTTATTCATTACAAATGTACATTTAGACCATACCATAAAACACCTAATTTAACATTTAATCTTAGGATGTCTCAGCAGAAGCCCACACTGGGTTTCACTCCTGATGTTTGCAAGGACTGATCTGTTGTGCATTCAGAGATGCTTTTCTGCTTACAATAGTTCATTGACTTGCCATGAACTTCTTATCAGCTCAAAGCCGTCTGATTATTCTCCTTAATGCATTCAAATCCTGCAAAACTGCTAATCAGTAGATGTTTTTACCCTTCTGTGTAACTACTAGAGTCAACTTTAGTAATATTCAGTACTGAGCAGTTTTAGATATACTCGGCAGACGAAATAATCAAAAAGATCTACATGCCTCTCATCGCAGTAGGTGAACTTCAGGTCCATGTTGTGTCTACTCATGAAGGTCTTGCCATCGATCGGTGTTTCCACACTGGATGGATGGAGGACAGGCTCACACAGAAGTACCAGGCAACTCAGAGGAGGCTCAGCAAATCCACACAACGCGTGAGACGGCCGGCCGGGATATACCTTTAAATGCCCTGTACAGTGCAAAACCTGAGAGAAGACACAAACCACATCATAGGGTGAAGTAGGGTAATCTGCTACATTTTTCTGAATTCAAACTGAAGTCATAGATTACATTTTTAAAATTTGTTTATTTGTTTCTACTTCATTATTTTTATTGCATTTCCATTTTACAACCCTAATTCCATTGAAGTTGGGATGTAAATAAAAACAGATTACAAGGATTTGTATATTCTTTTGCAAAAGACTGGGAAAGTTTAATAATGCTCAAAAAACACATGTTTGGAACATTTCACAGATGAACAGGTTAATTGGAAAATATGTAAGTGTCATGATTGGGTATAATGGGTATAAAGGCTCATTTGTTCACAAGCAAGGATGGGGCAAGGTTCACCACACTTAAAGAACAATGTTTCACAATGTGCAATTTCAAGGAGTTTAAGGATTTCATCATCTACAGTCCATAATATAATCAAACATTTCTGAGAATTTGAAGAAATCTCTGCAAGTAAGCAGCAAGGCTAAAAAGCCATGCCCATGACCTTTAATCCCTCAGACAGCACTACATTAAAAACTGACACAATTCTGTAAAGGATATTACAACATGGGCTCAGATAAAACTTAAAAAAACCACCATCAGTGAACACAGTTCATCGCTAAAACTTAAGTTAAAACTCAACCATGCAAGCCGCCAACTTCTATAAGCCCGAGCTCATCTAAGATCGACTAATGCAAAGTGAAAATGTGGTCTTACGAGTCCACATTTCAAATTGTTTTGGAAAATATGGATGTGTCTTTCGACCAAATAGGAAAAAGACTGTCAGGAATAGGGGTGTGTTACTGCCCATGGCATGAGTAAGTTACACATCTGCGCAGGCACCAATAATGCTGAAAGTTACAAACAGGATTTGGAGCAACATATGCTGCCTTTTAAGCAACGTCTTTTCAGGGACGTCCCTGCTTATTTCAGCAAGACAATGCCAAACTACAATTTGCATGTGGCTTTGAGTGTGGGTACTAGACTGGCCTGCCTGCAGACCAGACTTGTCCCCCATTTAAAATGTGTGGCGAATTATTAAGCCAAAATACGAAAACTGAAACTCCGGACTGCTGATCAACTGAAGTTGTACATCAATCAAGAATGGGAAAGAATTCCACCTACAAAGCATCAACAATTACTGCCATCAGTTACCAAACTCTTATTGATTGTTGTGAATGGTACTGTAACACAGTAGTAAACATGCCCCTGTCCTAACTTTTTTTGCTACTTTCAGTCCCAACCGTTTTGCAGGTATCAAATTCAAAACGAGTGAATAATTGCAAAAAAACAATAAAGGTTATCTGTTTGAACAATAAATATCTTGTCTTTGTAGTTTATTCAATTGAATATTGGGGATTTGCAAATCATTGTATTCTGATTTTATTTATGGAATTGGAGTTGTATTACATTCTATCATTTTCAAATTTATTTTTGTTTCTAAACCTGTACTTTATTTTAAAAAATTCGCTTTTTTAAAGCACTTTGTTAAATATTCTTCTTCTTTCTGCCTCTCCCTTTTATCAGGTGCTCACAAACAGTCACTGATTGTCTAAGCCTAGCTTCAACAACTCTCTCCCAAATCTTCACTGTGTGACTCATTAACTTTATGCCCCTGTAACTGCTACAACTCTGCACATTACCCTAGTTCTTATAACAAGTACACTTTCCCTCCATTCCTCAGGCATCAATTCACTCTCAAAATTCTCATTAAATAATATAGTCATAAACCGCACTCCCATCTCTCCTATACATTTCCATACCTTTACCGGTATGTCATCAGGTCCGTCTGCTTTTCCCTTCTTCATCCTTTTCAAAGCTTTTCTTACTTCATCCTTGCTAATCTTTAGTATATCCTGTTCCACTATGTCTATGCCTCCCACTCTTCTTTCCCTGTCATTCTTTTCATTTATCAGCTCCTCAATATACTCCTTCCATCTTTCCCGCTCTATCTCTGACACTTTCCCGCTCTATCTCTCTGCCTTGCAAGGCGATACAACTCCTTCTCTCATTCCTTACTTTCTAACATCTCGTACAACTCATCATAGGCCTTCTGCTTGGCCTTTGCTACATCCCTCTTTGCCCTTTGTCCATAACCTCCTCATTTACTTTGTTTCATTTATCAGCATGCCCATTGAAATCTGCACCAATCACCACTCTCTTCTCTCTGGGAATGCTCTCTACTACTTCATCTAGCTCCATCCAGAATCTATTTTTTTCTCCAACTCACAGCCAACTTTTGGTGCATAGCCACTGACAACATTCACCATTACACCTTCAATTTCTAACT
Source organism: Aspidoras spilotus (assembly GCA_028565295.1). Lineage (NCBI taxonomy): Eukaryota > Metazoa > Chordata > Actinopteri > Siluriformes > Callichthyidae > Aspidoras > Aspidoras spilotus. Next base: position 3,618,099 of record JAOUQV010000046.1, read on the forward strand.
TCAAACTCATCTTCTATCTGACACCCTTTTCACCTCAACAACACTCTTTACATAGTCATTCTTCAGGACCGCCCAACACAAATTCTCTTCCTATCTACACCATGATAGAACAGTTTAAAACCTGCACCAATGCTTTGAGCCTTGCTACCTTTCCACTTTGTCTCCTGCACACACAAAATATTTACCTTTCTTCTTTTTTATCATATCAGCCAGTTCTCTACCTTTCCCCATCATTGTCACTACATTAAGGATTGCTACTTTCAGTCCTACACTCTTGACTCTCCTGTTTTCTCATTGTCTCCTCACACGCTTTCCTCCTCGTCGTCTTTGGCAGACGGGGTCAGATGGGACCAAAATTGAACTGTTTAGCCAAAATGCATAGCACTATGTGTGGTGGAGAATTAACACTGCACATCACACTGAACACACCATCCCCACTGTCAAATATGGTGGTGGGAGCATCATGCTTTGGGGCTGCTTTGCTTAAGCATTGGCAGGAAAGTTGGTCGAAGTTGATGGGAAGATGAATAGATAAATACAGGGCAATCTTTTAAAAAAACATGTTAGAATCTTTAAAAGACTTGAGACTGGGGCAGAGGTTTACCTTCCAGAACAGCAAACATAAAGCCAGGGCTATAATAGAATGGTTTAAAACAAAACATACTAATCTCTCTGCCTTGCAAGGCGATACAACTCCTTCTCTCATTCCTTACAGCCAGTTCTCTACCTTTCCCCATCATCGTCACTACATTAAGAATTGCTACTTTCAGTCCTACACTCTTGACTCTCCTGTTTTCTCATTGTCTCCTCACGCGCTTTCCTCCTCGTCGTCTTTGGCAGACAGTAGCCCAATTACCCTGTTTGCCACAGTACTGGTGGCGGTCGTTGTTAATTTCTGACAAATGTTTTACGCCAGATGCCCATCCTAACGCAACCCTCACCATTTACCTGAGCTTGGAACTGGCACTAGAAATACACTGGCTTGTGCTCTCTAATGACTGGTTAAATGTTGTTTGTAAAAGTGCTACAAACCCGATTCCAAAAAAGTTGGGACAAAGTACAAACTGTAAATAAACACAGAATGCAATAATTTACAAATCTCAAAAGCCAACATATAAAATGTCGAAAGTGAGACATTTTGAAATATTATGCCAAATATTGGCTCATTTAAAATTTCGTGACAGCAACACATCTCAAAAAAGTTGTGTCGGGGCAATAGGAGAATGGAAAAGTTAAAGGTACAAACAATTGCAACTCATTAGGTCAATTGCCAATTGGTCATTAACATGACTGGGTATAAAAAGAGCATCTTGGAGTGTCAGAGGATCTCAAAAGTCCCACTAATTCTGCACCGACAAATAGTGAAGTGATATCAGAAAGGAGTTCGACAGTGTAAAATTGCACATATCATAATCTACATTGCATAATTATATTATCATTGAACATATCATCATCTACAGTGCATAATATCATCAAAAGATTCAGAGAATCCGGAAGAATCTCTAAGCGTAAGTGTCAAGGCAGAAAACAATACTGGATGCTTGTGATCATTGGGCCCTTAGTCGGCACTGCATCAGATACACGCATGCTTCTGTATTGTAATTCACAAAATGGGTTTAGGAATATTTCCAGAGAGCATTATCAGTGAACACAATGTTGTTGTCACAAAATTTAAAATCACTTAATTTTTACCGCTAAATGTTACCTTTAATATATCATCTATGTTCTAATTTTGAATATAGTGGCTTGCAAAAGTATTTAATTGAGTTTAATGTGAAAGACCAACACAAAGTTATATACAATTGTGAAGTGGAAAGATAATTATATAAAAAAGATTCAAAACATTTTTTACAAATAAAAACTGAAAAGTGCGGTGTGCAAAAGTATTCAACCGCCTTTTCTCTGAGTGCAACCAAAAGCATTCAGAAGTTGCCTGATGACTGCTAATGACCATTGTCCATTGCCCATAAATGGGAAGAATATAGCACAACTGTAAACTGTAATACAAAGAATAAGGGAAGCACTAATCAGAGATGCAACCAGTGACTCTGGACAAAATGCAGAGATCCACTGCTCAGGTGGGAGAATCTGTCCACAGGACAACTATTATTCGTGCACTGCACAAATGTCCTTTTTATGGAAAAGTGGCAAGAAGAAAGCCATTGTTAAAAGAAAACTATAAACAATCCTGTTCGCAGTTGGGGACCATGTTGGGGACACAGTAAACATGTGGAACAAGGTTCTTTGGTCAGATGGGACCAAAATTGAACTGTTTAGCCAAAATGCATAGCACTATGTGTGGTGAAGAACTAACACTGCACATCACTCTGAACAAACCATCCCCACTGTCAAATATGGTGGTGGGAGCATCATGCTTTGGGGCTGCTTTGCTTAAGCATTGGCAGGGAAGTTGGTCAAAGTTGATGGGAAGATGAATAGATAAATACAGGGCAATCTTGTAAAAAACACCTGTTGGAATCTTTAAAAGACTTGAGACTGGGGCAGAGGTTTACCTTCCAGAACAACAAACATAAAGCCAGGACTATAATAGAATGGTTTAAAACAAAACATATTAATGTGTTAGAATGGCCCAGTCAATGTCCAGAACTTCAGTCAGTATATATGCCAAGCTGATGAGACATACCCTAAAAGACTTACAGCTGTAATTGCAGGCAAAATGTGATTCCACAATGTAATGACTCAGGGGGGCTGAATAATTTTGCTTTTTGGTTTTTTATTGTTAAAAAATGATTGAAATCATTATTTTCTTTTACACTTCACAACTGTATACCACTTTGTGTTGGTCTTTTACATTAAATTCGAATGAAATATATTGATTTTTGTGGTTGTAATGTGACAAAATATGAAAAAGTTCAAAGGGTATAAATACTTTTGCAAACCACTGTAAAATGGAATTTTAAAAATTCCACAGCATTGCATTAATTTTTTATTTACAACCTGTACTTTGTCCCAACTTTTTTGGAATCGTGTTTGTATATAAATTAAGCATGTTATTATTATATGATTTCAATTAAACGTCATTTGAACAAAACCTGTAGAAGAGGTGCTGTTGACTAGATTTTTCTAGAGCAGATATGATGTGTCACATGGTACCCAATGCTCCTGAATATCTGAATTAAATAAAACACCTGAGAGTTTGCAGCCAATCAATAGTGTTTGTGTGCTTATTTCTTACCTTCCAGCTAGCCGATTTAAGGTTAACTGTGCGTCCCCTGTTGGTGACCGTGCACTTCATCCTCATGAAGAAATCTATCTTGGTGTTCAGCTCTTTAGATTTTCTGCCATAGGTCGGCCCTAAAAGTCACATTCATGAACTTTACTACCAATATTTTTTCAGAATCAGAAATGTACTCACCAAATTTATTATTAATTAGTCTTAGTGATGAGTCAAAAACAAATCACTATCAGCACAATCAATTCTAAACAATATCGCAGGTAATAATAAGTAATATTTATATTCAAAATTTGTATGCATTCAAGGCTGAGGCAAAAAAGATCCACGCTCTGGTTACATTGAAACGTCTGTCTTATCAGAACTTTCTGTACAAGGTCGCTATTTTACATGGGTTCATTTGCACCTGCACTGCAAGAAAATCATGGCTGCCCAACTTGTAATTTGCATGAAAGAAGAGCATTTATTAATTTTTTGTTGTCTGAAGGCATGTCTGGAGGCAATATTAATTGAGTATGGATAAAGTTATTGTGATGAAGAGGTGCATATGAATAGATAAAGTTCAAGTAAGGTTGCACATGTGACAGCCATGAAGAAGGAGTCCGAAGCCTGTCTAAGTCCACGATTTATGATGACACTGTGCATGAACGTGAACTGCCTCTGTTGGATAGACAAGTGATTGCAAATAATTTATAAACTAGGAAAAAGCTTTACAAATAAAGAAGTAAAGACAGTGGGCATATGTGGCTTGCAGCTCAGAATAAAACATTTTAAATAAAGGAAATAAAGTGTTTTTTTGTCAGATGTACAAAACGTGCCAAAAATGATGTATCTTTCTTTTCTAAAAGTTGATTCCAGTTAATTCTACAACCAGAGCGCGGACCATTTTTGACTCATAAATAATTTTGTTATATACCAAAAAGTATTGTTGTTCACTTGATTCCTTAAAGGGAAATATTCTAATATTTTTCTGACTAATATTATTTTTCCTATAATTGAACATTGCTGTCCTGATCCGAGTAGCCTATATTTAAATCTACAGAAAAATATATTTTTATCTACAGAAAAAATATTGCTAACTGATTTTTTAATTGAATATTAAAGAATTCTAATTATGATATCTATTCTATTATTAGGCTTGAAAACAGGATCTTTAAGGAACCTCTGTGTGCATCAAGATCCAAAGTACATTTATCTAAGTATATATCTACTATGAGTTGGAATCTTAACGTACAAAATTCTTATAGTGCAATTACTGTATGTTCGCTTTACTATGAAAAAGACCATGAATAAAGTAAGGATCT
>JAOUQV010000046.1:3645633-3658578 GCA_028565295.1 Aspidoras spilotus
ACATCATCAATAAAGGTACAAAATATAAATAAAATATACACAAGCTTACAACTTCAGATTCTTTTTCAAACAGACAAGAAGATCAACAGAGAGGACAGACCTCTTTGCAGTCACTATGTTATCTGCTGTGGAGAACACTCTCTCACTACTAACTGAAGTGCTAGGTAGCAGCTAGGTAGCATCTTGCCATAATGGCAATGTGGGGATATTTACTCTCATTGCTTTTTCGCCATGGCAATGGATCTCTATCCACTGGAATGTAGCATGTTGCCTTGTAGGAGGCATGTTGCCTTATCTCTCATAATGTTGGCAAATGTGTCCTTGATCACAAAAGTCTCCCCTAAAAACTTCTCGAGTCTGTTCTCTTTTGTGTAGGAGATGCCTCAGAGTTTGCTCCAGATGGTGTTGGCTCTGTACCTTGACCCTGCTGAATAAATGGCTTGTCTATTCAACAAATTAATTCTTATTATTATTATCTTTTTACATTTTACAGAGTTAAATTGTGGCAATAAACAATAAAATAACAAAATGTTAATCACTTTTAACTAGAACTCTATATAGATGGGAATCAGATGTATTTGTGAAATATGTAATTACCTCATTATTCAATCAAAAACTAAGCCTGAAGCTTAAAATGTAGTTACCATAAACCTGTTTGAAGATCAGAGAAATCATCAGAAACATGGTCTCTGTTCAAGATGTTCAAAAAATGCCTCTCTTTCAAAACTTTACTCAAGATACAATGGAGGTTAGTTAGTGAGGTAATTTAGAACCGGTATATCAGCTTAGACATCATATATCGGTATATCAGCTTAGACATTATATAACAGAGTATCAGCTTAGACATCATCATTGTTAAAAAAGTAACGATATATAAATGTTTTAATGTTCTTGTTTTCTTCCTCTTTATTGATGAAACTTGGCTCACCACTTGTGCTCGCTGAATTCTTCTTAACCCGATCATACTGCTGCATCACAGGGCATTGCAACACACCTGAAAGAGAGCACTATATCCTTTTCCACACATCAGCACTTACATCTATATAACTATGACATACTGTACAAAAGAGAGTAAAGTATGCCAATTTTTGTGTTGTGTGGTTTGGCTGCTACTGTGTCCCTTTCAGCGCTTAAAATGCATTTGGATTTTGAATTTTTGGCAATATGTGAGAACTGCAGAGAAATAATTACATATTGGTAAGAGGATGTTAGAGGTGGAGCTGTCAGGCAGTTGGCAGACAGGAAGACCAAATAGGAGATGGTTGTGGTCAATGTAAGACATGCAGGTAGCCGGTGTGAAAGCAGAAGATGCAGATTGTAGTGGAAAATATTGACTCGCTGTGGTGACCCCTGTCAAAGGGACAGGCTGAAAGAAGAAGATGTGAGAACTGCAAAGAAATTATGAAAATTAAAATGAGACTACTTCAGTATGTCATATGTGTGCAAACTAACAAGTTGACTGTGGCAGTAAAGTGTTGGTAAACTCAGATGTCTCAGGGAGTCCTCAAACCTGCTGTATCCTCTGGATATCATCTTTAACTATTCTACGCTTACTAGTCTAAGCAGAATGTGTATTTTAACACATGTCACAGTTCTTAAGTTTCTCCTTTAAAATCATCATGCCTAATCATTCCGTTCTCTCTCTTTTCCCTGAGAGAGGGCTGAGCATACGACACCAACCTGATGGTAAAATCTACACACTCCTTCACAGACTCTTTTCAGTTTATTAATCTGTTATAATCCAAATGAGGATGAGTTTCCTATCTGAGTCCGGTTCCTGACAAGGTTTCTTCTTCTTGTCTCACTGAGTTTTTCTTGCCACTGTTACCCCTGGCTTAACAAAGTAACCTTATTTAAATGTATATAGTGTATATTATTTCTGTAAAGCTTCTTTGTGGCAATGTTCCATTGTATAAAGCGCTATATAAATAAAACTGAATTGAATTGATTGTAAATTTAGAATCAGGCGATATAAAGATCTATGTTTATGATCCATTTAGCACTCCTCGCTGGCTGGCCACTACAGTCCCTGGAGACTTCTTCTGCAAAGCCATGCTGTTCTGACGAATGCGGAAAATTATTTAGCCTTATCTTGTACAAATATGCATGGCTGTCTTTCCAGATGAGGTAATTGTCCACACAATAGGATTTAATGCAACCCGATATTTTTATAGATGCAGGCTTTTGCTCTGTATCTTGATAACATGAGCCTTGCAAGTGTCTGTAAACTAAGGCGTGTAATTTGTCAATTTGACAATGTGATATTTGTTACATAAGGCAATTCATAATTTCATTCTCTATATCCACTTAATCATATTAAGGGTCAGAGGAAAGCCGATGCCCACCTGGGAGCACAGGAGCACACACACACTCTCACTTACATTTATGGCCTAACAAACTGTGTTCATAAAATGTTCTAGTAAATTCTTGAACATGCATAAAATCAGAAAATAAAAAGTTAGGAATAATATAGGAATTATCTGAATCTGAAATATTGTCTGATTTACAAAACGTGACCTAATTTAATCTGGTTTTAGGTTGATTATATAAGCAGCCAACATTTGTGACCCGTTTGGCGTTCCACAGTGGGACCTTCAGGTTTTGTTCTACAGTCTAGTTGAAACGCCGCATAAAATGTGCGTTTTCTATTTTCTAGAGCTTTCATCTACATGCATAAAATAAGCTAATAAACCATTACGGGTATAATATAGATATTACCCGAATCAGATAAGCGCCAATATGTTAATTAATATTATTTAGAAGCTCAGACTGGATATCAGATGAGTGGCGCATTTCTTCTGACAGAGAAAACCAGGCTAAAGTTCAAACTAGCCTCGCTGATTATCGTAACAACCACCCGAGCCAGAATAACAGGTTAACCCTTCAGTTTGCTATAACTAAAATTTCATAAAAACAAGGGCCTGATTTTTATCCTGAGGTAATATTTGTAGACTTTCTTTTGATTCAAAGTGTGGGTGTGTCGCAAAGTGTTACAACCTTATCAACATAATCACGCCAGTCAGGTTTTGTGACGTCATAGTATTTAATAGGGTCAAATAAACACAACAAATTCACATCCTTTAGATTACAGTACGTTTGGCACATAATAAATTGCTTACACTGGGATGGATTGATGGATTGAAGGACGGATGGATGGATTGATAGATAGATAGATAGAAGAGAAAAATTAATTTAGTCAGCCACTAATTGTAAAGGTTCTATTTAGAAAGATGAAAGAGGCCTGTAATTTTAATCATAGATACATTTCAACTATGAGACAAAATCAGAAAAATAATTGTAGGATTTTTAAAAGAATTTATTTGTAAATTATGGTGGAAAAATATATATTTGGTCACCCACAAACAAGCAAGATTTTTGGCTCTCCTGTAACTTCTTTAAGAAGCTCTTCTGTCCTCCAGTAGTTACCTATATTAATGGCATCTGTTTGACCTCGCTATCTGTATAAAATACACCTGTCCACAGCCTCAAACAGTCAGACTCCAAACTCAAACATGGCCAAGGCTGTCAAAGGCACCAGGAAGAAAATCTTAGACCTGCACCAGGATGGGAAGTGTGAATCTACAATAGACAAGGAGGTTGAGTGAATAAATCAACAGTGTGAGCAATCTCCCTCAATCTGGAGCCCCACGCAAGATCTTACTCTGTGGAGTCAAATTGATCATGAGATTGGTGAGCAAAAATCCAGAGGGTTTGAATGACCAACAGAGAGCTTGAATTAAAGTAAAAAGTCTACCATCAGTAACACACTGTGGCGAGAGGGACTCAAATTTTGCAGTGCCAAGCGTGTCCCCCTTCTTAAGTCAGTATATGTCCAGGCCCATCTGAAATTTGCCAGAGAGCATATGGATGATCCAGAAGACAATTGGGAGAATATCCTGTGGTCAGATGAACTTGTCATAGTTATAATGAAAATTACAGACCTTTCTCTCTTTCTAAGTAAGAGAACTTGCACAATAAGTCAAAAATCATTAGATAGATAGATAGATAGATAGATAGTTTATTCAAATAAATTAATATCTAATACACACAGGGAGATTTAGTCGAAAAAGGTCCCAAACATTGTTATATACAGATGCATCTCAATAAATTAGAATATTATCAAAAGGTTAATTTATTTCATTAATTTAATACAAACAGTGAAATGCATACATTATATAAATTCATTACAACAACAGTGATCTATTTCAAGTGTTTATTTCTGTTATTGTTGAAGATTATGTCTTACAGCTAATGAAAACCCAAAATCATTATCTCTGAAAATTAGAATATTATATAAGACCAACAAAAAAACTTTAATGCAGATATTTTGGAATACTGAAAAGTATGTACAGTCAATGCAACTTATACTTGGTCTGGGCTCGTTTTGCATGAATTACTGCATCAGTGCTGCATGGCAAAGAGGTGATCTGCCTGTAGCACTGCTGAGGTGTTATGGAAGCCCAGGTTGCTTTAATAGCAGCCTTCAGTTCGTCTGCATTGTTGGGTCTGGTGCCTCTCATCTTCCTCTTGACAATACCCCATAGATTCTCTATGGGATTAAGGTATGGTGAGTTTGCTGGCCAATCAAGCAGAGTGATACTGTGGTTATTGAACCAGGTATTGGTACTTCTGTCAGTGTGGACAGGTGCCAAGTCCTGCTGGTAAATTAAATATCAATCTCCAAAAAGCTTGTCGGCAGAGGGAAGCATGAAATGCTCTGACTTTGGTCTTGATCTAACACAGTGGACCTACACTAGCAGATGACATGTCTCCCCAAACCATCACTGATTGTGGAAACTTCACACTAGACCCCAAGCAGCTTAGAATGTGTGCCTCTCCACTCTTCCTCGGGACCCTGGGGCCTTGATTTCCAAATTAATTGCAAAATTTACTTTCATCTGAAAACAACACATTGGACCAATGAGCAACAGTCCAGTTCTTTTTCTCCTGGGCCCGAGTAAGACGCTTCTGGCGTTGTCATGAGTGGCTTGATACAAATAATGCGTAAGTTGTAGCCCATGTTATGGATATGTCTGTATGAGGCGGCTCTTGAAGCACTGACTCCAGCAACTTTCCACTCAACTTTCCACTAATATGCTTGAATACAGCACTTTGTGAACAGCCAGCCTCTTTAGCAATGTGTCAGTAACCCGGAAACCTGCGTGGATTTAATGAACATGGCAACCAGCGGCAACATTATTTTAGTCGCGGTGTGTGGCATTAAAATATAAATGTAGAACTATAAGAGATAATTATACTATACCTATGCTAAGAGTTTTGTTCCTTGTTTCGCTAAGTTCACGTGTTCTGTTTAGGTTTTTCTCATGTTTATTTCTTTATTGGTTTATTTGGAAAAGGATGATAATTAAAAATAACCTTTCTGCATTTACTTCTGCCTCATCCTGTGTGTTCCTGTGTGGAGCATCATTACACAGTGACTTTTGTGGCATAACCTCCTTGTAGAGTGTTTCAATGACTGCCAGTGTCTTCCCAATGATGGTGTAACCTACTGAACCAGACTAAAGGACCATTTTAAACACTTAGGAAGACTTTGCAGGTGTTTTGCGTTAAATATTCAAATTTTCTGAGATAATGATTTTGGGTTTTCATTGGCTGAAAGCCATAATCATCAACAGTAACAGAAATGAACACTTGAAATAGATCACTGTGTTTGTAATAAAGCTATATAATGTATGCATTTCTTTGTATTAAATTACTGAAATAAATTAACTTGATATAAATTAGATGATATTTTAATTTATTGAGATGCACCTGTAATATTCTATGTCTTTACTGAATACACATTTAGCTTTCTTAATGGTTAGTTTAGTCTATAAGAAAGGTTTTAATCCCTTAAAGAAAGGTTTTCTGTAAGTGTTTATGTATTAACTAAATTAATTTGCTACACAATGGGAAAAATGGGTTGCAGTTCTTCATATTTTTCTCTGAGATAACATTTAAAGGTTCTAAGGTTCAGTTTAGAAGCAAGTGATTACACATACATTAAAGAACGTGGTGTATTTTTGTTTCATCCTAAAGGGAGTTACAACAGAATATTCGGGCCACCTTTGAGTGAATCTCTCTGTATATAATTACGTATGTATTGCAATACTGTATGCACAAACATTTTGAGTTCAGCTAGACAAACCTATAATTTAAGAGGTAATAGGTAAATTGCTTGAACTGTTCTGTAGTCCAAAAAAGAACATTCATTTACAGTAGAAATGAAAGATGAAATGAAAGAAAAAAATTCAAAATGAGCGATAAATGCAACGATTTGTCAAATTGCCACTGAGTTGTTCAAGCAAAGTTGTCACATTCCAGTAAGGTTTTAATTAGTGTGCCTGAAATGTACCCTGTTTTCTATTATTAACCTCGCCATCATGTTTGTTCACATTTTATAAATAACTGAATAAATGTCTTCACTTGTCTAATAACAAAGTTTAGTTAACATGCATGAGCAGGAAATGCCCTGCTTACTGACACACGAGGGTCACTTAGTGTACGAAAAAAATAAGTTAATAAACACGCACACATTTTTAAGCTACATTCCACAAGTTATACTTTATGTACATGAGTAGAGAACGGAGAGAAAAAGAGAGAGAGAGACCCTCCTCATTAAATCAACATCAACAACATACTGTTCGGTCAGGCTTCTGACCTATCAGACACTCTTCTCCTGGGTTACAACCCAAATTCCTAAGAAAAGTTGGGTAAAATTTAAATGAAAACAGAATGATTTGCAAATCTCATTAACCCATAATTGAATCACCATAAAACACACATATGGATGTTGAAAGTAATACATTTTATTATTTCAGATGTTGTTTAACCCAGTGGGAGCAAAACTAAAAAAAAGTTGCCACAGGGGCAATAAATGCTGGAAAAAGTAAAAAAGTAGTACTAATAAAAAACAGCTGGCAGTGCAATTTGCAGTCACATGATTGGGTCACATGATTGGGTATAAAAAGATTAGTACAGAGAGCCAGAGTCTCTTTGAAACAAAGCTGGGCAGAGTTTCTCAAATCTGTGAATCTGAAAATTTTGGAACAATTTCAGTAATGTTTTTTTTTTTAAATAGTGCAGACTTTGTATACTGTATTTTGCAAGATACAGACATAAAATAATCAAAAGTTTCATTGTCTATAAACACAGTGTACTGTGCAATCCACAAATGCGAGTTAAGATATATTTGGCAAAGAAGAAGCCAAATGTCAACACAATCCAGAAACATCACAGAAACATGGATTAATCAGATTTGATTCATCAGATAATTAAAAAATTTAAATACATTTTGTGAAGCACAGACGTCTCACTTTCAACATATGATGTGTGTTTTATAAAATATATTGGTCAGTGAGGTTTAAAATCATTTCATGATTTCATATAATTCTGCATTCCAACTTTTTTGGAATTGGGGTTGTATTATCAGCAAAGCTGATGGACAGTAATAATACAATTCAAGAGAAACAAAATAAAAATGGCAGCAGGAGGAAATAATATGTTAACGAAAAGGATTTTCAGTGTATTGCACATGAGTATCAGAAACTTCGTTTTTCTTTCCATATACTTAGTACAACTCAAATAACAACTTCATTTTGTCAGACCAAGCAACTACTCTATTTAAAGCATTCACAGGCTTTGGAGCAGATATAAGTATGTACATTACGCTCTGTACAAAGGGCAAGACAGCTACGGGCACTGGCCTCTTTGTCTGCTGTTGCATAATGGCAGGTCACTAAACACACATAGCAGCCAGAAAAAAATAATGATTGTAGGTGGAAACAACAACAATGACAGCACAACAACCAAAATAAAGAGATTTTAAAATGTCGTGCGCAGTCACTCATGCAAACACATGCACACGAGTACAGATCGATCATTCAACATTTCAGGATCAACACAACCCACATAGAGCAGGCTTTCATAACACTATCAAGTATTATACTGTACTGAATAGTAGAGTTACTATAAATAAAACTGTTAACTGCACGAGTCAGATACAGAATGTTGTTAGAGTCCCAAACAATACTTTTCCTACAAAAATTATACAACTGCACACCAGTAAAGAACATATTAGAGACTTAAAAAAACAATGAAGCCAGGTAGGTTTTGCTGCAAAGGAAAGAATCAGGTATGAATGTCAATTTCTGAAGAACTGTGGTAGATTCCCCAATACGCTCTGAAAAACACGGTTTCTTTTATGTAGAAACATACTGTATTATTTAGGTTTAAAGCTATCTTTACAGAATGTTTTTCATGTGCCTAAGATTCTTTCCACTATGCTGTAAAATGTTTGAGTATATTAAAGAATCTGACACAGTTCTCCTGGAAACTTTGATAATTGGACTTGTTTCTTTTGTTGTAGCAAAACTCAGCAGCCTTCATCAGTGTGCACTGTTGCGCAATATGCTGCTTTCTTTACAGACATAGAAACATTTTAAACGAGCACGAATACGGAGCGATCAGTCAGAACTTCAGGATCAACACAACCCATATACAGCAGGCTTTCATAACACGATTGAGAAATATACTGCACTGTATAGTAGAGTTATTATTAACAATAACATGTTCATCTGAATACACACAAAGGAATTAGACTGTACAGTACTAGACATTTCTTTTACGCAGTATCTTCCAGACATCATCACTGTTTTCTCTTCATTATCTATAAGATATCTGATTGCTAATCTTATTACAGTCATTGGTATCATCAAATTTGGTTCAACATAGTGCAATCCTGCCCCTGCTCTCCAAAAGCAGTTTAGGAAATAATTTTTTTTAATGAACAGCGCATCACAAAGACAAGGGGTAGGGGGGGGAAAAAAGAGCTGAAGTGAAAGCAAGCAAGAGGAAATGATTGGAGATGGGAACAAAAATCAAAAGCAGTAGTAGCTTGCACACACACGGACCTTTTGCATCTATGCTAATATTAACATTTCTGTTCACATTTATCCCCACTTGTGTGTGTTTATGTGTCTGTAAAAAGAGAAAGAAAGAAAGTGAGAAATAGAGAAAATGTTGTTGCATGCGTGTCTGAATAGGTGTTGAGATGCTGACATTTAAGATAGCGCCTCTTCTCCAAAATAGGAGAAGCCCTTGAACTCCTCCTGGTTGATCTGCTTTATTATGGCAGCATCCACAGGAGTAAGGACGGGGTCCTCACGTGTGAAATCCTGATCAAAGTTGTTCACATCTCGCTTGGTTTTCTAGAGAGAGAAAGAGAGATATGAACAGATAATACAATATACAAGACAAGAAACACAACAGTTTTATTGGGTTTGTAAGTGTGAAAATTAAAGTTTACAGAAGAACTATGGAAGATGTATCTTAGAGGAAAAAGAAGTGGAAAAAAAGGAAATTACCAGTATCTACAGTATTTACAGCTTTCAATTATTCCTCAACTGCCTTGTCACATGTTTATTTAAGCTTTAGGTTTATTTATACTAATGTTTATACATTTTATTTAAAATAGAACCAAATTTAAAAAAATAATAATTTTATTTAAGTACTGTGCAAGTCCGATGATATTACTGTGTCACTATATAAAGGTCATAGATTTCACAGAAAGAGTCATAGCTTAACATTACTCTTCCTTCAACATTACAAAAAATGTGAAATATTAAAAAAAAAATTTATACAAAAAATAAAACACTCTACACTGCAGTAAAAGGTAATAAATTAAAGGAAGTCAACATTTTATATTTATATAGTTTTTTTTAAATACTTTTTCCAGTTACAATTTGCACAGTTGCCAATTCCAATGAAGTTGAAACCTCAAATTGTTTCCAACCCATATTTAACTGAATATGCTACAAAGACATGATATGTATTTATTGTTCAAACTGATGAACTTGATTATATTTTGCAAATATTTTATTTGATGCATTTAACATATTTCAAAACAGTGGGAATTTTACACTAATTATTTAAGCTTTGTTGGTGTAATTCTTTCCCATCCTTGCTTTGATGTACAACTTCAGTTGCTCAACAGCCCATTGTCATATTTTGTACTTTATAATGCACCTTCATCATGCTTTCTTGTGAACTACTTGCCCTTTCGTGCGTGGATGCTTTCTTTATACCCAATCATGACACTAAGCTTTTTCAAATGAACCTGTTCCACTCTAGAATATTTCACCTGTGAAATATGGTGAATATTATTAAGGTAATTAGCTCAGCCCATTTACACAGGAGCAGAGCTCATTTTTTTGTGTTATTGTATCTTACAATATTTATAAACACATTCCAGTCAGTTTTGATTTATAACTACCTGAAATCAAGGAGTGATTTGTGCTCAGCCTGTATTTTAGCTGTCATTGTTTGCAATGGTTGGCTGCACAGATGCCCTGTCTGGGATAGAGATAAACAGACTGAGCATCCTACTCTCTTGTCAGCTGTTGCAGCATCGATGATTAGAACCCCACTTACTAATGCTCCTTGGAATTTTCCCAGCAGCTCACTTTTACCCACTGTGCTACCCAGGTTTCCCAAACCAGTAAGAACTAGAAATCATCACATCTAAATTGGAATAAATTGACATTCATTGCAGAATAAAATGTTAATATAGTATGCATTCTATGACTTTGTGTAAATGCTGAACATGCATGTTAACAACGTGAAAGCTGACCAGCACAAAAAAAATGACACATTTTTTAATATTTAGAAAAAATGTTGAGTGATTTTCCACTTCTTCAGGCTTTTTTATGAGGCATGGGAAGTCAAACTCATGATACACTCAGAGTGGTAAAAGTGGTTAAAGTCATGACAACTGGGAAATGTGGGCTTTTAACATAGTAAAGAGTGATAAATAAAAATGTACATATTACACACTGAAGGAGCAAATAAAGATTTAGGGATTTAATAAGATTTGGGATTGAATAAAAACTATTCTAAAGAAACATTCCTTTAGAACCATTCCTTACAGTGTTTACAGTGCATGCAGAAAGTATTTACAGCGTGTGACGTCTCTCTTTTTAAAGCCTTCTTTGCCTGCAGTCGCTCCCAGTCTTAACTGCCCCACCTGCATCCAACTAATGAGCCAGGACTCACCTCTGCATGGGCCACTCAAGAGCATTCACAGAGTTGTCCAGAAACTAATGTTTTGTTATCTTCATCAGACCAGAAAATTTTGTCTTAGAGACCTTTTGGCACAATGTGATTTGCCTTTTGCCTTTTACTGAGGATTGGCTTCCATCTGGCTACACTATAATACAGACCTGATACAGTATATTGATCTTAGCGTCAGCTGTGTCGCTGCTAGGAGCATAACTCCAGATGGTTTAAGTCTCAGACTTATAGGAGGACGCAAGCTTCTTTACCACGGCTGGGTAGCAATCCCATACAAATAGTACATACACACTGCCATGCACAATTCTTCACAATTCTACTAATTTAATTAGTAAATTATGATTTTAGATTTCCAAAAATTAAACAAAAAAGATACAAAAATGTTACATAAGAGACCACTTCTTCGATTAAAAACAAAATATTGAATGCTACTGGATTTTGCTGAAAAAGAAAAGAAGCAAGTGTGCCAGTAAAAGTCTTCAGAAGAATAGTTGTAGATTCTACAAGATTCTCTGTAAAAAAAAAATACAAAATAATTTGCTTACCAAACTGCTACAAATTGTGCCTTATTACCAAAATGTACCAAATCGAATATTCATTTCCTTTTTTTTCAAGAGCATGTCATACACAGTCATCGCTTAACTGAAGGTTGCCTGTAAAATGTGCTCTATGGGATAGGCATAGGCTGACTGATCGTCCCAATCTCGTCAGATGTTGCAACCCAGGGAGTCGAACTCCTGTTAATAACTCTACCTTTTTTTTTCCTGGAGCATACTAGACCGACTGATCTATGCAGGCTGCAGTATTGTACAGTGGTTAGTTGAAAATGTATGATTATACTGGAGAATCTGACAGTTCTGGAGATTTTAACTGTCCTACGGTCATCTGGTTTTACTGCAGAACCAAGCAGCATTCAATAATCAGCCATACAAAAAAGGATAATGATAATTGTCCACAACAAATAGAAAAATGAACATAAAATTGTGCCCATGCACCCACCTTCAAAAGAGGCTAAATTCAGGTTTTATTTTTTCTGTAAATCTACAAACTGTAGATGTAGTGATGTGGTGTGTCTAGATACAAGCATAGGTTAATGACAACTGAAGAAGAGAAAAAGTTAAGTGAAGAGGTTGTTTATTTGTATGACCTAAGAAAATGTCTGTTACAGCATATACGCTAACAGACATAATGGGGAAAACAAACAATTCGTCACTTGACCTGGCTTATGTCAGTCCACAACTTATTCCATTAATTCCACATTTCACCATTTCCATATTTCCAGAGGCTGATGTTTCATTACTTTCAGAACTTTACTAATTCAGACTCTTTGTAAGCCTGTGTGGTGACATAGAAGGTCAGAGGAAGGTCACAGAGGAAGGCATCAAACCAAGTGGCGATAGCATCTATAACCTTTCTGTTACCCATTCATTTACCACACAGACTTATACACAGTGTCTGTCTCTCTTTTCTCTGGCTCTCCCCCACACACACAAAAAAGTTGCAGACCATGGGAAAGCAGAAGCAGCGCAATGTCGTTGCTATTGCTACTTACAGTCTAGACCACAAACACACACTTTCAGTTAAAGTAGGCAGTCCCTGATTGTGCTGGTGTGAGTTTCACTGTGTTCTGCATGCTGTAATATATTTAGTGCACATAAGGTAAAGGCAGGCATTGTTCTTGAACCCCTGAACTTCAGGAAAATGTCTCTAATAAAGACTTGCTGTCTTGGTCACAGATGCGCCAGCAAGACGTGCACCAACATTTTGTCCTCTTTTGAACTCTGTCTCCCATAATGTTGTGTGCATTGCAATATTTTGAGCAAAACTGTGCTCTTACCCTGCTAATTAAAACTTCACACTCTGCTCTTACTGGTG
>JAOUQV010000046.1:3813773-3826881 GCA_028565295.1 Aspidoras spilotus
CTTCACACTCTGCTCTTACTGGTGCAATGTGCAATTAATGAAGATTGGCCATCAGGCTTGTCCAATTTAGCCATGAACCCTCCCACACTAAAATGACAGGTGTTTCATTGTCAACAAATCTCAGTGCAGTTACAGTACCCTCTTGTGTCTCAAAAGAGACATAACGCCAAAGACCGGACCATGAAAACCTAACACGTTGAAGTTAATCACGCTGGAGTTTTGATGGAAGCAAACTGTTCGAAGGGGGAAAAGATTAAAAAAAAAAAAATTTAAAATTAAAAATTAAAAGCAAACGACGAATTCAGAGAACCCTACAAGTAACAGCAAAAGTTTGACTAACCTGATCAAATCACGGTTGTTGAAAGATAAAATTATACACCTCCATGGCAAATAATTTACCGGTAGGTGTAGTAAAGTCGTAGAAAAGCAAGAAAGCCAATATTCATGATATGCATGTTTGTGGTCTAGTTAATTTATTAATTAATTGAAAGTGGCATGTTCAAAATGATAGCAGTGTGAAGTTCAATTAGTGACGTTGCTTGGAGGCGGGGGGAATAAGGAAGTGCAGAAAATGATATTGTGCTCAGCTAAAATTATATCACCTCTGCTTTAAAATGTAAACCACAACCAGAGAGAAAGTCCCACTGATTAAAGAAAGACATGTACTGAAGATAATACAGCATGTCAAAGATCACATCGAATTGTCTAAAGAGAAATGGAGAAACATTTTTGTGGACATAAGGTTTAAAGCAGACACTTTGTCAGATGATCCTCCAAACACTTAATTTCAAACCACAGTACACTCTGAAGACAGTGAGGAATGGTGGTGCAGGCATCATGGTATGGGGATGGTTATCTTAATATGGTGTTGGGCCTATTTATCACATACTAGAGATCATGGACCAGTTTCTTCTTCTTCTTTCGGCCTGTCCCTTAATCAGGGAATAATCATTGAATAACTTGCATTATTGATTTGCTAAATGTATTACCCCGGATTCCATTCCTAACGCAACCCTCACCATTTACCTAGGATTGGGACCTGCACTAGAAATATGCTGGCTTGTGATCTCTAATGGCTGGTTTCGATCATAGATTAGATCGCATTTATAAAAATATTTTTTAAAAAAGTCACAATGCCTTATGCTGATGAGAAAATGCATAATCTTGGTTCCAGACCAACAATTAAACTTAGGGTGTAGCCAGCCCAATCTCTGGACCTTCTGAATTCCGAATCCTATAGAAAACTTGTGGGTTAACATCAAAAATGCTAATGAGCCAGAATACCTGCTCACAGGCGTCAGAGTGTAGACAATAGCATGCAACATAAATTTTAAGAAGTTCTTAGAAACAGTAGTTACAACTAAATATTTGGGCAGTGATTCACAGGAATGCTAAATCCTAAAGATGTTTCAGTTAATACAGTAAATATTTGAGTTTGTAAAAAATAACTTGCAGACACTGCCATTTAAAAAAAAAAAAAAAAAAAAAAAAAAAACATTCATTTTTCTTCATTTTCCGTGAACTAAAAAATGGATCCATTCTTCATGTTTCGATTTAAAATGTGTCCACCACGCATGGAAATAACGACTATACTAAGGTTTCTGAGCTTTACTCACATATTTAAACACAGCAATTATTTTGAACGTGATTTCGAGATGGAAATAATTAACCCAGTTGTAGTATTAACAAACGTTTATTGATAACAGATCACTGTATCCTAATGAAAGACAACATTGTACTGGGGACCATCATTACATGGATGCTAGCAGGTGGATAGAGAGGGTCAGAAAGATGGAGTGAGGGAGTAAGAGAGAATGTGGGAGAAATAATGTGTGTGAGAAATTAAAAGAGGGAAAAAAAAAAAAAGCAAGAAAGCCCTCCATTACAATCTCAAAAACAGATTGGGCCAGCAATCTCCCCCCTCCCAACTCCTCTCAAACCCTCCTCCCCTTTACAAAGAAACCTTATAAATCCACATATTTTGAATAAATAAAATCTGTTCCAACAATTAATCTAATTAACAATCATTGTAGATATACAAAAAAACAGGTGCATGTCCATGAGCACCCACAGCACAAAATATATATATCTTTTGCCACTTAATTCAATCAGTTCAATAATTGTTTTTTCTAGATCTAACAATCAAAATTAAACTGTCCAGCATATGGCTGCAAATTATTTGTACCAGTGGGAAATAAAACTGGAAGAAAACATATATATATATATACACATACATACATACATACATGTGTATATACATGTATGTATGTATGTATGTATGTATATATTGTACATACACATTACAATAATCTCAAATTGAACGACACACATGATAAAGCTGAACACCAGATCAGGTGAGGTCAGTAAAAAAAAAAAAATCAGTAGGGAGGGAACTTAAAATTTTTCAATAAAATCTGCTATCATAACTTGGAAAAACATTTAGCCCAAGTGAACTGTCCAGCATAAGTGTGTATCAAGATAGCAGACTACCATACAAATGTTGAAAACGTACAGAAATACTTGGAAGAGATTCTTTACGCATCGGAAACTGCACTGGAGAGAGGAAAAACCTGCTTACAAAAGATATCGGCACAGTGATTTACTGATGTCTAGCACAAGAATCAGTCTTCCATGTGAGTCTTGAATTTACGTCATCCTTACACTCAATGTCAGCAATTCGTTGCACCCTGTGAATGGGTTGATGTCATTTAAAAAATAACCACTTCAAACAGGACAAATACCCATCACAGTAAAATTAATTATATATTTGTTTTTTTATTTGCCTGTGTGTATGTGCACATTTTAAATATCGAAATCAGGCTACCTTGATATTTGTACATATGCATGAGCTACTCAGAAGCAGTTCGAAACTATACATGCATGTCAGTATGCATATAAGGGGTACATTCATCCATAGCCAAGCGTCCTGAAAGCAAACCCTTCCTTCCAATGGACTGGTCATTCTCACAGGCACAGGTTAGCATGTGAAATACTGTTAAAGTTAAATATCTGTTAATAACCCATTGCCAGAAAAGAAATGAACAGGGAAAAGGATTCACTTATGGAAAACATTCCAGTACCTACTGGAGTAGTGTTTGCTGACTGTTCTTATGACTAAATTATAAACGTATACATGCAGTGCAGTGGTTTTGCTTTAAAAACACTTTACCAACCTCAACCATCGCAATTAATGTTTAATTAAATTTATGCTTTTTTTCCCTGTAACCAAATATAACTGCAAATAAAACCAAATATACCATAAATCATAATAAAAAAGCTTTAATCAAAAAAAAAGCTTTAAAATGCAGAATTGTTTAAAAATTAATTTAAAATGGCATTCAATGGTTCAATATATTACACTGTGTTTTTATGGGTAGGTAAACACGAGGCAAGCCACAAGTCAGGACCAGAAGAATAGAAATGATAGGGCTAAGCTAAAATATTTTTAAGGAAGCAAGATCAATATCACCCATTAGTCTAAATCAACTACTGCACAAAAATAGATTTCACTTATTAAAACAGATTTAAATCAAAGGCCGCAGCATGTGATTAATTATGAATTCAGCTGAGGGTCCTATAGAATAGGATTGTGAAGCTCATGGGTGCCAGAGAAGTGGAAGGTCAGCGCATAAGACCTGAAACCCAATAGCTCATCATATTTACACTCTGCAATTGTTCATTTTTACCTCAATTTGCTGAGTGCACATGTCCTAGTTTACCTTGTTCTAATAAGAACTACTCATTTTTACTGTAAGCACCAAAACAAATCGCTAATAAAATGCAAAAGGATATATAAGGATATGCAAGCAGCAGGATGACAAACGAGAGAAAAATACAGAGAATAAATGCAGGCTTTAGGTAGAGTCTGTGGCATTTGGCAGCTGACCATTGTAAATACTAATGTCTAGCGGTCATGTCTCTGGAAAGCAGTGCATGCGTAGAGTGAAGAGGAGAGCCATGTACGAGACAGGTGAGGAAGTGCAGTGGAAGCTCATCATGCAAGAGCACCCTGCATCATTGACCGAGGTCTAAACACCTTGACCTCTCAGAGCATCACTGGCGCTGCAGGCTGTCCACCAGCCATCAAGTCAAGAGTCTCTCCTGTAATTCACGAAGCCACAAAATCTCATCACTCTGTTAAATTATAGTGGGAAGGGAGAAAAAAAAATCATGGAATAAAAAGTGAAATTAATCTCTCTACCATACATTGGTGCAGTTCTTTTTTAAAAAATCTTGCCATTTATGTAGATTCCTCTTCGTCAAAAGAAGTGTTTTGATGCATTTGTGTTTCATTCCAAGCTTTGAATATTTCCTATGAATCTCTCAGAATCAAAACCAAAAATTTAGTAAAGATTTTCTTATTTTGTGTGAACTGAGGACATTCTTGTGTGAAGACGACAGTCGACGATATCTCTGGCTACCACGGGTCATCCAGGTCACCGCCGCTCTATGACAAGGAGAAAACAAAAGAGGGGAAGAAATAAGATATTTAAAAAATTAAAAAATTGCTTCCTAGGAGGAAGCAGGGAAAGAGAGGTAAGGGCAAAGCATGTGGGTAGGGAGAAATTAGAAAAAAAAAAAAGTTCATGGAATGCAGAATGGAATTTACGAAACAAACAAGTGGTGTATTTTAAGGCAATCTATTTATACTGGAATATCATGTCTTGTATAACTTCCCCAGAAGAGCACCCAATCAGGAAGACACTTATATAAGGGCGATAAAATATTGGTGAAAATTAAAAACAAAACTAAAAAATCCCCTCAAACTGCCAAAGTATAAATTCAATACATACAGGTAACTAACAGAAAATGTGATAGTACCTGCTTTAATGGAAACAAGAAGGAAAGAGAAAACCAACCGATTATGACCGCGAACAAAAAAGATCAATAAAATGCATGTGATATATAGCTGTAATTAACTTACATTACAATAAATACACTGCTGGATCACTGGATTAGACAGAATGTAGATGCCATATTATCACTGATAAAGTGCACAAAGTTGACTCATGTTTGTTCTGTCCACTGCACAGTACATTTCCTATTTTTGACCACAGCTAGATATTTGAAACCGGAAATATGATCCCATTCTTGCACTTGTAAGACGTTTAACTGCTGATTAAACCACGGCTTCATGTGCAACCATCAACTGACCCCAAGACGAAGGTCATACATCGGCTAGCTACAAGTGACTGACAAGTGATTTAGGCGTCAAACTCGAGCATGTCGAGTTTGATCTGTTATGTGTGCATGTTGCAACTTATCAAAATGTCAGACTAACTCACTATAAGCTAGGTGTTCCCAATCGAGTGATCTTTCAGTGCAGTGTACTGATGATTCTCAAGATGGTAAACTATAATGTGTTCAAAATGGTGCTTTTCAAACCAAATGTCCAACTATTTTACTAATGTATTTAATTATTAACATACCTTTCTGCATAATGACATTTACAAATGTACGAAAATATTAGGTGCTAATATTGCAGATAACTACTTACCATACATGTGTGTTCTCACAAAGGAAAACAAAAAAAACAAGCAACAAACCAGAGGAAAAAATAAAGATATATTTTTAAATGCCATTTATTTAGAAAATAACTGCAGAATCAAACAAACCAAACTAACACGTTGCCTTGCTATAGCAAAAACCCAGATCCTAAAAATAACTATTCATTATTCAGGGCTGATGAGTCGAAGGAGAGGAAATGTGTTACACATGCAGTTATTATCTTCTATAAGAGTACTACAGCACAGAACAGGCATTTACGTATGCAATTAATTCATATAAGAAGAAAATTATTTCCATATCCCTTTTACATGGGAGACAGTGAATAAAACGATGCAAAAGCAGGAGTATCTTTGGTCATAAAACTTGTGGATATGATCACAAAACATCCAGTTAGCATACTGACAGATGTGCAAATTATGCAAATGACAGGCATCTTTGTAACAGTAACAGTCTGTCAGTTAACCTGAGGTTGTGTCATTGGTGTTGTTATTAAGAATACATGACCATATATTTATCTGAAGATCCATTAGTATTCCGTTTATAATTTTATAATAGTGTGAGTGCATCAACATTAATGTGCTTTTAGTTGCATCGGTCTGGTGAGTCCTTCCTCCCAAACACTCAGAAATAACAGCAAACAAATTTCAGACTTTGATCATACACACATGAAGAAAATAAAACACAAACATGTACTCATGAACAGTTAGGGAATATACTGTTCAAGATCCATAACCAGAGAAGCCCATATTTGTTTGTTTTCTGTCTTTTGCTAGAAAATCCTGTTACACATATAACCAGCATCCCACTGATGCAATACACGAGTTCTTAACAAACAAACACTTGACTATAACCAAAATGCAACATACACATGCAGTGCATAGCAAGCTGCATGTGCTGTTGTGCACGGGCACAAAAAAAGCAACCTATGTCCTTGGCAAGCTCCAGTTTATATATCTAGTTAATTATTTAATAGTGGAAAAAAAATGACAAGAACAACACATTCAAATGAATCAAGAGGTTATTTTGAGATATTTTTTATTATATTACTATTTTGCAAAAAAAAAAACGATATGGCACCAAGGAAATTCTCAATTATGGTTATATATTCCACGGATCAATTCTGAGTGCTGCACAAGTAAAGTGCTGACACATAGACAGTGCTGGAATATGCCAAGGATATCACTTACAGTTACTGGGCAGGTTTTTAGCTACAAGAATAGTGATCTAACCATCTCCTTTGAAGAAATTCCAGCTGAAAAAAAAACTGACCCTGATTTTGGGACTCCAATTTTACTCTTTTGTTTATATATATATATTTATATTTATTGATTCATTCATTCAAATAATTAACCAAAAACCTGCACAGGAACTGTGCTGGAAAGGGGCGTGCCATGGGGTATTCAGGATGCTGTCTAATGCTCTGAGCCAGGAAGGAATTAGGAAATGTGGCTGTAAATGTGTCTAAATTAGTATTTAGGGTCATGCGATGGGAGAATTGGAAAGCTCGTCATGTGACTCTGGTAGAGGTGCCTCCTCTGTGCCGTCCTCAGAGTTTTGAGGCTCCCTGTCAGTGGATGGCGGGTGGGAGAGATGCTCCTCCTGAGTGCTGGGCAGCCGGTAGGTGGAGAGAGCTTGTTCCAGCACGTGGCGGTACTCGCCCCGGTGGCTGAGACGGAACTGCCGGAGCACATCCAGTAGATGGGCAGCAGCACTGCTTTTTTCATCATCGCCGGCTGCACCTCCCTGATGGTCCTGGTGCAAGACGCCAGCGTCAGTGGACAGAGCAGGTTAAGAGAATCGGGCCTGATTAGTACAGGCAACCTGCCTGAGATGTTACATGCCTTCATTTTAGTTCATATTAAATGACTCAGAATAGCGCACAGCAACAAAGCTGGGGCTGACACAATTCTGATAAGGCTGCTAGCAGCAGTATGTGAGTTAATGAGTGTGAAGAATCATACTGAATACAACATGTCCAAGCCTCTGATAAATAACAAAAACAAAATCTTAAACTCTCAGGCAATGCAACTTTCCTAGTATTCTGAATTTAAACCAGAAATCTGAGAGATGAAATGCACAAATACAAAACATTTACAAGCAGAACAAAAATACTTAAAGCAAGACACATGAAAATTACAAGGACTGTCAGAGAGGGCATTATAAATAGAACCTACTTTAACTCGGCAAATCTTTTAGATAATTGAAGCTAAAAAACTTTCCTCCTTTTCACATACTTTTTAAAAAACATACCATCATCGGCGGCCCACTTTAAGTGTAAATGCTTATGCATGAGCTTTTCTGAAGAACAAATTTGGAAAATAAGATATCTGGACTGAGAGCCAAATCTAATGCACCTGAACACAAGACAATGGAATTTATGAGTTATAAGTTATGAGTTATAAACAGCTACTCACCCCATCATCATCTCTATGTGGGTTAAGCCTGTTGTACACCGCTTCAATTACACTGCGTCTAGAAATTTAAAGACCAAACTTGCTTAACTTTAGAAAAAGGAAAATGTTGTCATTTAAATCACTAATCTAAGTTAATTGAAGAAAATTCAAAGATCACCAGGGTAATCTGTAGCATGATGCATAATACTGAGCAAAACTAATATTTAACTGAGGTTCTCCTACTTGCTCGCAAGACCACCTCCTGGTGGTAAGTTTGGGATGTTCTCAGCAGAGAGGTTGCGCATGACACAAGCCAGGTCCGGGATGCCTTCCTCTCCTGATTTCTCCATGATCTCTGAAGGGTAAAACAGGCAACAGAAATGTTAGACAGTCACTGGCAGGGAGTAAAATTAACAGGTCATTTTATACATTCGAAATGGAAAAACATTTCTGCAAAGATAGCACTTGACAATAACATATTTACAGTGTTATGTTAACAGAGCTGATGATGACAGAATTCTCATGCTAATAGGACAGAAGGATGGATATAATCAATCACTGTTGCGCCACAGATGTTTCCAGTGTCTGGACAATATCTGTGAACTGGTAAGACACTAATGACAGGATCATAAACACACATCCAGGATAAATTCTCTGACTGAGGGAACTCAATTTCCTAAACTTGCCAAAGATTAAAGCTGAGAAAAGACAGAGAGAGTTGTTTAAAGGAGTGCAATCCAAGCCTAATTTACTAGACGCGCCAAAGAAAGATCATGAATGTTTATAATACCAGTCCATGAAGAACTCTACTGTAGACTGCATTACTATTTGACCTTTCGATCTCCCCCTCCCCGACAACTAAAATATCTGAACAGAGACAGAGGCTCGAGCCCATTTTATTGAAGTTTTACTTGTTAAACTACTACTTCTATACTTTTTCAGTTATGCTTGTGGAATAGAAAAACCTTGATAGGCAATGAGCAATTGATACTAATGTCAGCAGAGACTGTTTAAATCAGGAATGAAAAAAAGCAAAATATAGCCACAAGCAGAAACTGTGTTAAAGCTGGAATAAACAGTACACGTATGTAAATTTGAGATGAAATGACCTGCAGTTCCTGAGTTCTACACATGAAAAAGAAAAAAAACATGAGGCATGTAAATATATTGAAAAATAGTTACATACATCAATTTATTCACATTTATCGAGTCAAATAGCAATGACAACGCAACCACCCTGATTGGCCCTCAGCAGCTAGTCCTAAACCAAGTGTCAATGTTTTTGTCTGATGCATTTTTACAGAAGTATTTACAGAAGAACACTGTTCATCATACTTGGACTGCTATTATTTTGAACACTACAGTAGGTTGGACAATCATACTACCGGTCAAGCAATTAATGTCTCAAACTTTTTTAGTCCCGTGGTGGGACTGCTCTATTGAGAAAAAGAAAATATTTAATTATCACAGATTAATTAATAAGGGTAAAATCACTAGTCTCTCAGTCAAAGTTAACCATGTATTCCAAGAATCATAATGGACACAATGATTTAAATCTCATGTTGTGCGACAGTATCGTCTTTATAAGAATTATTACTTTGTTTAAAAGAATCTGTTTCACCGCCATCAGCATCCAACCACACCAAAAGAGTTTCCCTTACCCTCAACATGAGACTCCAGTAACTTGTCCAGCTCTGCCTCTCTCTTTACTGCCTCCTCTGATATCTTGGGTGCATTGGGCAAACATACTAACACAACACTCATGTTGTCACGGCTTCCCTTGAGAAAAAGAACAGAAAAAGAAAAAAATTACATCCAATCGAAAATGAAGTGTTTAAACTACTATACAGCTATAGAAAAGATTTTCTGAAATAAATGGAAAATAAAACAATGCTTGACCTTATGACAGACAGGAAAAAAGTCTAGTAGGTCAGAATATTTTCAGAAAATGAGGAAAGAGCAATGAAGCAAAGCATACTACATCATAATTTATTTTTTTTTACTAATCCTCAAATCATTGACTAAAAAATGTTTCTCTGGTGACAAAACTAAACAGTCAAAATAACTCCATTCATGTAACAGCTTGGTGTGCAAAATAAAGAAAGTACAGCAGGGAAAATATGATAATAAATCACTAGTCTTACTTTGTGTAGACATGTATCCACCACAGAGTTGCACACTTTCTCCAAGTCATCACACACCTCCAGACGGGAACGCACAAATTCACACAGCTCCTCGTTGCTCATGACGTCCCAGATGCCATCGCAAGCTAGCACAACAAACTCATCATCGTCTGGAACACGAGAAATTTCAAACACTTCAGGCTCAGGCGACACCAGCTGCTCTGTGGGTCCTTTTCCGTCCACGCACTTGTAGTCGTAGTCACCAAGAGCGCGTGACACTGCGAGGGAACCATTAACACGCTGGATCATGACGGAGCCTCCTGCGTTCTGGATGCGCTCCTTCTCCCGGGGGTTGCAGGGCTTGTGGTCTTGAGTGGAGAAGCAAACCTGACCAGCGCGGCACAACACAGCACGGGAATCTCCACAGTTGATGAAATAGAGGTGCTCAGGAGAGAGCAACACTCCCACAGCTGTTGAGCCGCTACGGTCCATACCATTACGCAGCTCAGAAAAGTTACGCATATACTCATCTATCTTCAGAAATCCTGAGCGTATTCCACTCTTCACACCCTCCACTGAGTCCCGACCAGGCCGGAAGTCCTCACTGCTGCTGATAATGTGATCCAGTAGATGTTTTGAGCAGTAATTGGCTACACGTGAACCTGCATGCCCGTCATAAACAGCAAAGAACGACCATTCATCGAGGCCATGAGGGAGCCCCACCACTGCTGTGTGAGCATCCTCCATCTCCACCCGCCAGCCCTGCATGCTGCTTAGACCAAATCTCAGGCCATTACCTGCACCATGGGCATTATGCTTCTCCGTTTTCGGCTTGTCCAAAAATGCCCCCATGGCTTAGGACACAATCTGCAATAAGAGAAACACTATAAAATTTTATTCAATGAAAATACAAGTCTGGCATTTCAAACATCTAACTATTTATTAATTTTCAACAAGCTCCTAATATTTTTGTCATTTCAACATAACTTTAGCAGAGTACATTCTTTTTAAAAACTGAAAACAAGTACATTTGTGATAACATCCATTACTCAGGCCTTACATAATGTACATGATATTCAAAAATATAGCTTGGCAAAATAACATTTCCTTTTAACATACTTCCAGCAAATCAATTCACTTCAAAACTTAGGGGCATTAGTGTGTTCTTAGAGTCGATGCTTATGAATTAGTTATTATAACTCTCAGACATAAGTTTAAAAAAGAAGAATGTTAGAAGACTAACAAATCTGCAGTGCCGAACAAAAAAAACTTTAGCTCAAAACAACTACCATCATGGTAAATTTAAGATAAGCTTATTAAATACCAGCTATTTATGATTTTATATAAAATGCTCTGCTTAACAATGCACATGAATACCACATGATCAATTACATAATGTCTAATTCAGAATATAGATAATTTGCCATCAACAAGGAACCTTGATTATGTATTAATTGTTAATCCTAAATTAGTCAAGATAAACTCAAACCTGGATTAATGCATTATGCTTTTACTAACAGCAGGGGCAAATACAATCTAATGTGCCATTTAATTTGTCTGTATATTTGTTTAGTAATGTCTGCATTTTTATACAAATATACAAAAAACTCAATCTTAAGCAGAAATAAATTTCTTAATAAAAGTGGTAATGTTTGCTCCACAAGATTAATTTGGTATTAAAGATAAGCATTGCTTTAACCTGCTTTGAGTAAACAACCCTTAAGCCCATTATATACGTCTCCATAAATAGCTACTGAATATACAGTATATTACTAAGCCATTAAGCCAATGGAGTTGAGGCTGGAAAAAGCATGAGCTATGCAATAACAGTTACAGGGATTGATGCACTAGCCAAAATGTTTTATCACTAGATCTTTCTTTGGATTGATGGAACCAATCTGGCTCTCTGGATACTGGATGTCACAGTGCTGCTAATAATTTCAGAAAAAAAAAATAAAGTAGTCAACCGGATCTAGCTCAAGCATATAGGAGATACAATGTATTTTCAGTCTGCAGTCCCTAAAAGACCAGAATTGTCTCAGGCTTCCAGGATTTCTTCATGTTATACAAGCACCAGGGATAGTAAGGCATCCAAAAATGGCTATCGAGAGCAGCAGTATATGGTTGAGAAGTTCTCTCGAGGACATGGTAATTGTTGTGCATCGTCATGGCTAGGATCGCCACGGCTGTCTGCTGGCCACACCTGTTTGGACTGCACTATTTAGAGCCGCTACAAATGCAGCTTGGGTTACTAGCTGCAGCAGACAGAAGAAGGAAAGATGATGCACTAGGGATGGACATTACCTAAAAATAATATTTTATAAATAAACTAATAAAGCAAGTAGAACTCAATGCCAACAATGTCAATGGGGATGCCTCAGTCACGAACAAGTCCAATCATTCTACTTTAGTCACTGACACTAACAAAGCAGGCAATCAGACGGAACGCTCAAATAACACATCCTAGATCTAAATGAAAAAAATATTCTCATTGAATACTTTGTTCTGTACAAAGTTGAATGTGCTGACAAAATCACACAAAAAAAAAAAAATAATAATAATCAATGAAAAATAAATGTATTAAATCAATGGAGGCATGGATTTGGAGTTACACACAATTAAAGTGGAAAAACACTCTACAGGCTTATCCAACTTTGATGTAAAGTCAAAATGAGGCTCAGTATTTTGTGTGGCCTCTACGTGTCTGTATGACCTTGCTACATTGACTGGGCATGCTCCTGATGAGGTGGTGGATGGTCTCTTGAGAGATCTCATCCCAGACCTGGACTAAAGTATCCGCCAACTCCTGGACAGTCTGTGCTGCAATGTGACGTTGGTGGATGGCGCGAGACATGATGTCCCAGATGTGCTCAATCGGATTCAAGTCGGGGTAACAGGCAGGCCAGTCCATAGCTTCAATGCCTATATTTTGCAGGAACTGCCGACACACTCCAGCCACATTGCCCTGCATTAGGAGGAACCCAGGGCCAACCACACCAGCATATGATCTCACAAGGGGTCTGAGGATCTCATCTCGGTACCTAATGGCAGTCAGGCTACCTCTAGCGAGCACATGGAGGGCTG
>JAOUQV010000046.1:3830591-3842581 GCA_028565295.1 Aspidoras spilotus
TCGCCACTTGGAATCGAACCAGGGACCTTCCGGTCGCAAGGCCGGTTCCTTAACCACAAGCCTACGACTGCCCCATTGTTTATGTTTGTGTTGATGTCTGATATTACACATGAGTTGTCCTTATGCTGAGTTGTCCTAAGTATCGCATAGTCCAAACTCCTTCATAGGCCAATAAAAGAAAAATATATATTTATACTGTATTTTAGAAAGGAAAAATATTGGAAATGCTTCCGTTTAGCATTAGTTAAAGTGGTCTCCGTAAATGTAGGTTAATTGCTTGCAAGCACCCTTCTATATTCTCATTTTAACAGGAAATAAATATAAAATTAAAACTTATTTAAAATAAGAATACATTTTTTTTTCAGAATATTTATATATAGCCACCTGAGGCAGTGTTTTCCCTAATAGAATCTGGGTCCTTTCAGCCCCACATGATAACACTGTCTTTGCAGTGTCACCTTTAATAATAAAGAAAGTACAGTACTCAAATAAATACCCTCTGTTACTGTCCATTCCTGGGAAACATGCGCTATTTTATAGCAATGGACATTTTTTTTAAAAGACAGACTAAATAAGTAATGTGTATGTAAGTTATTTAAGATTGAAAAGCATGCATCTGTGCACCTGTTTCACAAGCTCAGGGGAAAACCAAAGACACAGTGTTCAAACATTAGCATGTTTAGCTGAAAGAAGAGGTCGGATTCCTTGCTTTTTTAGGATGCTCTTTATACTGAGTGGTCACCTTGGAAACTTTCTGTGGTCATCACAATGAGACCAGTGTGTAATGCACAGACGTCTTGGCCATCGTAGCAATGTTCCTTCTCCAAGCAATGATGTAATGTTTTGGAATGATCAGAGCATCTCAGTGAGAAGTGCAGTATTTGTACTGGATGAGTGGCTGCCATGGATGAAGTTTAGTTAGACAGTTTTCTTGTTTTGGACTGTGTGGTTTCAATATGGCTCCATGTGACCTGTGCCAAGCCTATGGTTTAGACATCTTTTTTTTCTTACAGTGTAATTTAAAACACAAAATTGATGGTTTGTAGCCAATTCTGACATCCTTCCTTATTTGTTTTGTGTCACATTCTGATTTGCTATAGAATTATTTATTTGGCAGTACAGTTATTTCCCTTTACTCACTAAACTAATAGGGAGCAAATTCTTACCCTGTAGTATTGGTTGAATTATGCAGTGAGGGATCCTCCCTGTGTCTGATGTAACACATTACATAACCCAAAATTGACAAATAAACATCCATATGGGATGCCAGTGTGGTCATTTGTAGTAAGAGAAACTGCCAATTTATGGGATTTTTTTATTTACAAAATTGTAATGTGGACTAAAGTTAAAATAGATTCCTTAACTGCTTCACACAATGAAAGCCAGCACCAAGAATTGTCACTTGACATGAGAGGAAGGAAATGGACTTCAGCAGGACAGGTCTCTTATACAGCACGTCCTGGGCCGCATTACACTGCAGTAAAGCACATAGGAACATTTCTTAAACATATTATGTATTCTTGCATTGTTTAATTTTACATGACGTTAAATGTAAAAGTGTTGTCTTCTCCAATCATCAAATAAATCAATAATTGAAGTGTTATTAAACTTTGAAGTGATTTCCATTAGAATATTTTTAAAAGTATAATTAAAACGTGTGATTTTAAGTGGATGAACACACTATTTGTTTTGTTTTTGAAAACTTTGTTCTTAAAGGGTAAAAAACAAAATATTATTAATAAACTCACAGCAAGAAGAACCTGGGTTCAATCCTTGGGTGTGGTAACCTGGGAAATTTCTGTGTGGAGTTTGCGTGTACGTGCAGGTTTTCCCTGGGTACTTCGGTTGTCTTCCAGATTCTAAACACTGTGTTAGGTTAACTGGTACCTTTAAAGTGGCCCTTAATGTGTGACTGTGTGTGCCTTGTGATGGATTGGTGCCCTGTATAGGATTGGCGCACTTGATTTGCCGGGTGGGCACCAGCTGGCCTTTGATCACTTGATTTATCTTATCATATCTTCTGTTCTTTCATTATAATTCTAGAATATGAAGAAGCTAATACACACACTATACTGCTAGTCTAGCACCCTGGCTATTTCACTCCTACACCAGCTCTCCTCTTTCCAGTTCAAACAGTGGCCAGTGCTTGACAACCAACAAAGCCTAACTTCTTCTTCTTTCCCTTTTATCAGGAGTGGCCACAGCGAGTCAATCTTTTCCACCTTACTTTGTCCTCTGCATCTTCTGCTTTCACACCAACTACCTGCATGTCTACATTGACCATAGTCCACGTTAGGTTAACTGGTGTCTTTGTGTGACTATGTGTGCCCTACGATGGATTGGCGCATCGTCTAGTGTTGTTCCTGCCCTGTCCTTCAGTCAGTGCCAGGGTCTCCAAAGCATACAACAAAACTGTTCCCACTACTCTCTTTTAGACCTTTCCTTTAACTTTTGCTCACTATATATCACAATGATGTTGCAAACCTCATAGTCCATGGCCATTCATGTCTGACCAAATCTGTTATTCTGTCTATTGCCAGAGCTAACAAGAAGAGGCTCAGTGCCAATCCCTGATGCAGTCCCACCTCCACCTTGATGCTATCTGTCACTCTAAACTTTTTGTGTTTTCCAAAAAATAAAAAACAAATTCATAAACAAATAAAATATTCTCCTTCATTACAATTGCAAATAAACTCATGATTGGTATTGTGTCTCAGGGCTAGTTGGATTACTGAAATCAGTCTTAGACACCTGTAACAAGTAGTTTGGTTTAATAAAATATGGGGAAAAAACATGAACTTTTTGCTGCCAAAATGCTTCAAATAGTGCAATGCGTTGGACAACATATAAAAACCTTATTAATAAAAAAAAATTAAGTGTAATTTTTGTATTTTGAAGAGATTTGTGGCTGATTCTGAGCACAGATGGGTTAAGGCAGATAAGGGCATAATAAGGAAGGTTTTAGCCAGACAGATTTATTGGGTTAAATAAAGCAGCTGTTGAAGTGCCATTACAAAGCAGCAAACAGGTATTTGAATCTGCTGGTGACTCTGGAGACCTGCAAACCTCAAAATTTAGGATCTGCCTGAGGCTTGAGCATAAACCTACTATTTTACCACTTATAACCGGGGCTCACAAGCAGAAACGGTTGCAGTCAGCCCAGACATACATGAAGATTAATTTACCAACTTACTTATTTACTAAAGAGTGCAGTGGAACCCTGGATGGTCCAGATGGATGAAGAGTGAATGGCAACTTTGGTGGCAGGAGTCATGTTTTGCGTGGGATTCAGGGGGAGAGTGCTTGTAGCCTACTTTAAAGTCTCTGAATATGTGAATATGATCTCAGCAAATACATAGAATTTCTGACTGATAACTTTTATCAATACTACAAAAATTAGAACCGTGCATTCCAACTCATTTTCAAGCAGGAAAATGCACCATCTCAAGCTGCAAAAATGGCCTCTGTGTCATTGGCTGCTATGAGAATAAAAGAAGAGAACCTCATGGTGTGGCAACCATCCTCCCTTGACCTCAACCAGAGTGAAAACCTCAAGTATACTTAAGAAAACAATACAGGAGATATAACTTGTCCTGTTAAAATCCACTACCAGGCCACTTTTTAGGTACACCTGTTCAATTGCTTGTTAACATAAATATCTAATAAGCCAACCATATGACTGAAACTCAATGCATTTAGGGATGTAGAGGTGGTCAAGCAACATGCTGAAGTGCAAACCGAGCATCAGAATAGGGAAAAATGTGACTTTGATAGTGGAATGTTTGTTGATAAAAGACGGGCTGGTCTGATTATTTCATAAACTGCTGATCTACTGGGATTTAACAGAGAATGGTCAGAAATAGAGAAAACAGAGAAACAGTAACTTAAATAACCACTCATTGCAAACAAGGAATGCAGAATACCATTCTTTGTTAAAAGTACACCACAAAGAATTCAGGTACTTCTGAGAGCAAAAGCGAGTCCAAAATTTTAATAGTAAGGTGTACCTAATAAAGTCAGGTACACCATAGTCCATGGCCATTCATGTCTGACCAAATCTGACCAAAATGTTTTTCTGTCTATTGCCAGAGCCAACAAGAAGATGCTCAGTGCCAATCCCTGATGCAGTCCCTCGTTGCAAATAACCACTCATTGCAAACAAGGAATGCAGAATACCATCTCTGTTAAAAGTATGCAGCAAAGAATTTAGGTACTTTTGAGAGCAAAAGCGAGTCCAAAATTTTAATAGTAAGATGTACCTAATAAAGTCAGGGACACCATAGTCCATGGCAATTCATGTCTGACCAAATCTGACCAAAATGTTATTCTGTCTATTGCCAGAGCCAACAAGAAGAGGCTCAGTGCCAATCCCTGAAATAACCACTCATTGCAAACAAGGAATGCAGAATACCATCTCTGTTGAAAGTACTCCGCAAAGAATTCAGGTACTTCTGAGAGCAAAGGCGAGTCCAAAATTTTAATAGTGAGGTGTACCTAATAAAGTGGACGGTGAGTGCATTATTTCTGAAATGTAATTGTAAATGTGAACTTAATTCTTCAAATCATCTTAATGCTACAAATTCAAAAAAAAATGACCAATTTCCAGTATTTACAACCAATACAAGGTTTTGAAACTAGGTTGTGCATAATAATTTGGAACAGTGCATTTTGTGGTTTTTATTTTTAAAAGATACTGTTATCATTGGTTTGTTCAATGGTGGACGACTTGAAAATTATACTGACAATTATTTGCATCGCTGCTCAGGAAAATCTGAGGGAAAAAAAATAATTGCATAATAATTTGTAACGGGGTGGAATCATTAAAACACTACTGAACTCGCGGGCACCTAACATCTGTTAGCATCGGCCTCATGAGCAAAGTACGAGTGAGCTTTTAAGAATATCCTGATCAGCGTGTCGTTCAACCGGACATCGACTTCCCTAACCGGCTAATATTAGCGTAAACAAACAACATACCAATGCACGTATTTGGAAGGTGGGAGTCAAATGGTCACTCTAATAGCTACTCTAATAGCAAGATGCCCAATCGAATTTTGGACTAAAGTTGGCAAAAGCACTGTAGTGTTTGTGTGTGAATGTGTTTGTGCCACTATCGTCCTCGTGCACAAAAGCAAGCGGGACCAATTCAGAATCAAAATGAGAAACTGATGAAGGATTATGGCAGATCGATGGGCGCATCACTAGGGAGATGCATGATTCAGTATTAGTACTGACGAAGTGATAAAGGACAGAAATCCTCAGAACTTATGTCACTTACTGAACTCGCCTGCTAACCCTGTCACTCCAGTATGTGTGCGCGTGCAGGGCTTCAGGAAGAGAAGCTGGAAAGGGAAGGTGAAAGTGGATACCATTTATGAAGTTGCGGTGGCTTTTTAAACATTTTTATAACATTTTATACATTATGAAATTACCTTTTTTAAAATATTTCATCTTATTTCTTATTGCCCCCCTAAAAATGAGCTAGAAATGCCCAAGTTGCCGTGCATACTTGCATTTCATTTTGAACGTTAAACTGTGATTTCAGAAATGGCAAGCTACATTTTTGAATAGCGAGAGCACTAAATGATGAGTGAGATGACGTGAACCCTACACACACACACACACACACACACACAAATTATAAGACTAACATTATCATTATAGTCAGTGGGTGGCGCTGTTGTGCTACTCAAAGCTGTTCTTATTTAATTTGTTTTAGTTTTAGTGAAAAATTGCAGCACTCTGATTTGGCTTGTATTATATTCCTATAACATGGCGCATTGGAGAGCGATTGTTTAGTTTTTATTTAGATTATATATAAACGTAATTTGTACTAAAACTCTCCGTGTCACCAGATCACAGGAAAATTCAAGTGTGTGGCAAAACTCCACAAGCTCCTCCCCTATACTAGCAAACTACACCCACTCGACCACAAGCTCCTCCCCTGGAACGACTGTACGGCTTTTATACACATGTGCGAAACTCTGAAAAGCGCGACACTCCCCACATCCAAGACTTTCTCAATCCGTTGTAGTGAACCGAGCAGTGCGGCGCTGTGTCTGTCTGCCATCTCTGTGACATCATAAAATAATTTAACTCCAGCCGTGGATATATTACTACACACAAGGATCCATCACGGTCCGACATCTTTTAACCTGGAACTCGCTGAAGAAAATGTCGACTTCAGTTCTGTCTTCCATTTATGACTTCGACCTGTTGTACAGGGTAAGAACATCTCTCCAAAAACTGAAGTGTGTCGGTGTGAAGTTGTTTTCACTGCGCACAGACACTTGTTTACGCTGTAACGTGAGAACCTGTGTTGATAACTAATTTTGGACATACTGTAAAGACTAATAAATCATTGTAAACACTCGTGACTAAGTTATTGTCTTTTTTCCAGCAGGAGAAAACCCAGGGCTCTAATGCAATGCACTTGAACAACATATTAGACCAGAGAACCGTAGGAATACCGCTATCCACCTCCAATAAAAACAATAACAGGTTCAATTCGGGCGGCTACTTCCGGGCCAACTCAATCTGTCACATGGACTCAATCAGCGTGGAAAAGGAAAGCCCTACACCAGCGTATATGAATAAGGAGAACAAGTTTCGTGACCGCTCCTTTAGCGACACAGGGGAACGTAGTCAGCAGCTCCAGGAAATGCTCCAACCCAAACCCGGCTCTCAGATCAACTCCACTCGCTATAAAACCGAGCTGTGTAGGCCATTTGAGGAAAACGGTTCATGCAAGTACGGTGAGAAATGCCAGTTTGCGCACGGCTACCACGAACTGCGCAATCTTTCCCGCCATCCAAAGTACAAGACGGAGCCATGTCGCACATTTCACACCATCGGTTTCTGTCCGTATGGCCCGCGCTGTCACTTTATCCACAACGTGGACGAGCGCAGAGCCGCACCGTGCACACAGATGAGAGTGCATCGAGGCGAGGGGATCGACAAGGAATCCACTCCGTTTTTCCCAAACAAGGAAAGACCCCGGTTGCACCACAGCCTGAGTTTCTCGGGTTTTTCCAGCGCCCACAGTGCCATGGTCGAGAACCCGACATCTCGCACCCCGCCGCCGCCGACATCCTGTGCGCTGTCGTTTTTCGAGGACTCTTTGGCTCCGGGTTTAAACGCTTTTGGGATCCCAGAGCAGGACCTAAAGGCTTTCCTCGCCCCTTTAATCCCGCACGCTCAAAGTGCTTTTAGTGGACAGGCCTCGTATGGGCCGTCACCTTCCCCTCCGTTCTCAGTGAGCTCGTTAGCGCCTGTTCGCTTAATCTCCGATTCCCCGCCAGTGTTTGATTCACCTCCGAGCCCGCTGGACTCCCCCTCGGACCCGGAGAGCTTAGTCAGCGGCTCCCGCTGCTCGTCCGGCACGATCAGCGGCTCAGAGTCGCCCATCCTGGATTCAAACAGACGTCTGCCAATTTTCAGCAGGCTGTCCATCTCAGACGACTGATTATAATAGTAATAATAATAACAACAACAATAATGAAATGTATTATTATTATTATTATTATTATTATTATTATTATTTACAAATGGTGTTTCGTTAAGCAGGCCACCCAGTTGAGCTTGAATTTTTTTCAACCCTCTATTGCATACATTATTACTTTATTTAATCATTAAAAAAAACCATGTTCTAATGTGGTTTTATTATATAAAAATATATACAAAGAAAAGTTGCCAAATAAAAAAATAAGGGAGAAGTTTAAAAATTGATACAACCTGGCAACAAATGGAACTTACCAAACTTTTTATATACTCAATACACCAGTTTGTTGAATACATGACTAAGGAAATCCTCTCTATACTTTTAATCAATTTGGGTCTTTTATAACTCAAAATGTAAAATTTTTCATTTGGAACGTATGGTAATAATATTTGTTTCTGATAATATATTTCATTAGAAACAAATATATTCCTTCTTAAATTTACTTGATACGTCTCAGTATAATTCATTTAGTTTAGTCATCATCAACATTTCAAACAAATTCACTTTATATAATCAATTTTAAATAAAGTAATTGTTGCCATATGGCAGCACAATTCAGTAGAGGGTTAAAAGCCAATAAATAAACAAGAAGGTGCCTTTTTTATATGTAGAGGGTCTAATCAGGGGCTCTTGTCTTTTGCCAGATAAGGTAGCTAGATCCGGTAAAACATTTGATGTGCCTTGTGTTCACAGTGCCCCATGTGGCGTGTGTCAGTCAGTGCAGTTATTTACAGCTGATGGAATGTCGCTTTGTTTATTAATGCGTTTTTTAAGTGCTCTCATTGCGCTTTGCTTCGTACTATGAAATCTATTTAACTTATTTATTGTCATGTAAAAAATTATGGCCTCTGTGGATCAATTGAGTCCATGTAGTATTTATCAAGACTAAAGCAATACATTTATATTTCATTTTAAATTATGATTCATGATCTCCATTTTTAATCTGGAATCATCTGTTTCCTCACGATAATATATTTTTGTTATATTGGGGGGGTATATGTATTGTAAATAAGTCAATAATTTATAAATTGTATGATATTTATTTCTCCTTTGTTTACGACATGTTAAAAGTATGGAATGCCTCATACCTTTTTTTTTTTTTTTTTTTTTTGAGGCAGAGGATCTCTGGGCATTTGATTTGTATAGGATGTATATGAGACTTTACAATGTAATGTTAAACTATCCATTTACAATTCAAACTACCACAACAATACATAGGGGCAATAGTGACAGCCAAAAAAAAACACAAGCAAAAACAATTTGTTTGTACATAGATGCACTATTTCAGTCAAGTGCCAGAGAATGTAGCAGTTACTTATTATCTTGATGGCAACTTTTAAAAAAATGTGCCTATGAATTAAATGATCTCATTTGTATGTAGATCAGCCTAAGTAAGGATTATATTGTAGTGCCTATGTAAAGCAACTTCATTTGAATGTAGCTTTTGTTTATATAGATCAAGATTTAGACTATTTAAGTGCTTTTATTCAGCTATGATAATTTTGTCTGATCATTTTGGAAACACCATTCCTTATAATAAGATTAGTAAATTAATACGATTTCTCTTTTGACCTTATATACTGTAGATGAACTGAACTTGCTGGTCGGGAAAGTACTTTGAAAACATGTTGTAAACTTGTTAATGATCAGTTGGACTACTTAGATTGGAAGTTTAAAAAAGAATAAGTTTGAATGTAAAGACAAGTCAGTTTTTATGATTTATGTGGGATTGTGTATGAGGCATCAATTTGTACTTTGAAATATTTTACATTGATATCCTAATAAAGATACTGTTTATAGAAAGCAGAGGAGTTGAACATTTCTTACGCAAAAGGAGTGTGTTTTTAAGGTTAGGATGGAGTGATCGTTCAGTGTGAATAGAGCTCTTATTGCCATGGGACTGTAAATGATTGACAATGTTCTACTGTATTCTCTTGTCTCTATGACCCTGCCCTCTGTCTTGTCTTTACTCTGAGTAGAACAGGTTCCACAAAGTCATGGTGGTTGGTACACATTCAAAGGGTTGAAAGAGGAAGATTGGTCTACTTTGAATAGTAAGCAGTGTTTGTGTGTTTGTGTGTGATCATTTATAATATAAACCACACATCAGAATCTTGAATATTGTTGTGGATTGAAGTTTTTTTCTAATAAAGAGCATTCAAATTTCGGCTAATAATTGCAACTTTAAACCACGAATCAGAAAAAAAGTTTGGGGAATTATTTGGAATAAAACTCTTTTAGTGTTTTACATTTACTCTGACTTCTATATTGTTGCAGATAGTATAAACCTGAGATATTTCATTTTTCTCTGTTTATAATGAAGGGATTAGGCGTAGTAATAAGGGGAAAAACGGTCAAATAATTTGATTTCCAACAGGTGATCAGAAAAGTTATTTTATTGACTTGATACTAAAACCGCATAGACAGAATACTACATTTTTGATGAGCAAAGATTTGCAGAGGATCTCAGGTTGATCAACAAATACATGAAGAAATAATGAACTATTTAAAAACAATAGTCCTCAAAGAAAGTCAAAATGATTTTCATATTTTAGACATAACCATTTCTGATTTAGCTTGATTTTCAATGTCCTGTTGAGAAAAAAATGCATGGATGTGCAGGCCTGAAATGCAGGAATGTATTTATATTTAATAATAAATTAAATAAGGTTGACTAGAAAATAACATTAAGTACAGGTTCATTCTGACTGCAATGAAACAGGAGTCAGAGTAAATGCAAGGCACGCTGTACGTTTTTTTAAATTATTGGGAAGAATAAATTTCCCAATACGTCCCAACCTTTTCTGGTTCATGGTTGAATAAAAAGTTCTCTCTCTATTAATTAAAATGATCACAGAACAGAGCAATTAGAAAAAATAGCACATGTTTGCTTACAGATAAGACGATCCACAAATATTAACATCTTTAGAACTTCAGACAAAGCACTTGAACCTTGTGCAAGCATGACGACTGCATTTTTGCCCGTGTGTATACACACAATCAGAATTTGTACAAATGTTTGCTTAAGCTTTTGTGAGACTATAAGTGTATGTGGAAGTGTGTGTATGGTTATGTATGTGTGTGTGTGTGTGTGTGTGTCCAAATTGACTAAGTACAGATGTGTATGAGGGAAAAGTGGCCAGCCCTTAATGAACCTGCCATTACAATAGCAGGAAACATACTCTGTTCCCTGATTAAGGACCCTTGGGAACCAAGTGATTCCTTATTTTTCTTTCCACGGCTTCCTCACACAAGTGTTTAATCTAATGTGGTCTTATTTTAGCTCTGGTCGAAATTGAAGTCATATTTTCCTACTTAACATGTTGAAATAAAGAATGTTTTTGAATCACAAGAAAATTATATTTCAGAAGTTGTCAGCTTATTGTCAGCCTTTGGCAGTTTGTGAAATTTTTTACAAAGCTAACAGTTTTAAACTTTATGTAGAACACAGC
Source organism: Aspidoras spilotus (assembly GCA_028565295.1). Taxonomy (NCBI): domain Eukaryota; kingdom Metazoa; phylum Chordata; class Actinopteri; order Siluriformes; family Callichthyidae; genus Aspidoras; species Aspidoras spilotus. The sequence continues at coordinate 3,841,545 of JAOUQV010000046.1, forward strand.
TTAGTAAAATTATCTTAAATATCAATTTCATAAAAGCTAAAGGTTTTTACATGTTTTAAAGGAACCTTATTTATGTACCATTTATCAGAGATGCGCAGAAGTTATTTTTTTGCAAGTTTTTGAGCACTGTGATGTTCATTATGTTGCTGCTGAGGTTTATAGCTATTTAAGAGCTTATCAGAAGAGCATAAAAAAGTGATGGACAAGTATTAGCATCTTTTCCAACATACAAAAGCACCATATCCTGTGGACAGCCTACCCAGAAGAGTTAAAGTTGTTCTAGCTGCAAAGGGTGGACCAATATCATATTGAACCCTATGCATTAGCTCATATGTGAGTCAAGGCAGGTGAGCGAATACTTTTGCAAATATAGTGTATTTACCCAAATTAATAAAAATATACATACGGTATATGTGCACTACAAGGTATGTATAATTATACATGGACAACAAACAATGATAGAATGGCTACTATTTGCATAATATAAGGTGTTTGGATAAATGAAACCTGCAATGCATTCATTAAGTGCATCTTGATAAAATATGGCAAGATTGCAAGACATGAACATTATTTATGAATGTAAAACAGCATCTTCTTTCTGTGAGGCTACAGCATTATCCACTGTGCCACCGTGCCGCCGTCATTCATAAACGTACAGGGTTTAGACAATGAAACTGAAACACCTAGTTTTAGACAATAATAATTTATTAGTATGGTGTAGGGCCTTCTTTTGCGGCCAATACAGCATCAATTCGCTCTGAGAATGACACATACAAGTCTTGCACAATGGTCAAAGGGATTTTAAGCCATTCTTCTTGCAGGATAGTGGCCAGGTCACTACATGATGCTGGTGGAGGAAAGCGTTTCCTGACTTGCTCCTCCAAAACACCCCAAAGTGGCTCTTGATACATAACAAAGACTTGCTGTCTTGGTCGAGATGCGCCAGCAAGACGCGCACCATAATAATTTGTCCTCTTTTGAACTCTGGTATGTCACCCATAATGTTGTGTGCATTGCAATATTTTGAGCAAAACTGT
>JAOUQV010000046.1:3908481-3919910 GCA_028565295.1 Aspidoras spilotus
CTTCACCTGTGTGTGTGTGTATGTGTGTGTTTCACTGCACGGATGGGTTAAATGCAGAGGACCAATTCCGCTGTGTGAACATAGTGGCTAAATGTATCATTAAAAAGTTAATTTATTTAAGTAATTCAATACAAACAGTAAAAGGGATTATACAGATTCATTACAGGGTGGAATGGTGGCGCAATGGATAGTGCTGTTGCCATACAGCAAGAACATCCCGGGTTCAAGCCCCGAGTGGGGCGACTCAGCAACGAGTTTGCATGTCCTCCCTGTGTTCTCGCGGGTTTTCGTCTGGTACACCGGTTTCCTCCTGCATTCTAAAAACATGCATGATAGGTTAATTGGTTTCTCTAAATTGCCCGTTAGTGTGTGAATGTGTGGGTGCGCCCTGTCTAGGGATGTTCCTGCCCTCGCGCCCAGAGTTGCACCGGCTTCCACAAGACCCTAAAACTAGTATAAAGCGGGTATAGAAAATGAGTAAATGAATGATATTCATTACAAACACTATGATCTATTTTAAGTGTTTATTTCTGTTAATGTTGATGATTATTGCTTACAGACAATGAAAACTCAAAATCATTATCTTAGAAAATTAAAATATTATATAAAACCAAATGAAAAATAGAATTTGAATGCAGATATTTTGGCCTACTAAAAAGTATGTACAGTAAATGCACTGAATACTCTGGGCTTCTTTTGCAAGAATTGCTGAATCAATGTGGCATGGCATGGAGGCGATCTGCCTGTGGCACTGCTGAGGTGTTATGGAAGCCCAAGTTGCTTTAATAGCTGCCTTCAGCTAATCTGCATTGTTGGGTCTGGTGCCTCTTGTCTTCCTCTTGATTCTCTATTGGGTTTACCTCAGGCGAGTTTGCTGGCAAATCAAGCAGAGTGATACTGTGGTTGTTAACCACGTATTAGTACTTTTGTCAGTGTGGACAGGTGCCAAGTCCTGATGGACAATGAAATTTCCAGCTACAAAAAGCTTTGTGGCAAAGGGAAGCATGAAGTCCTCTAAAACTTCCTGGTAGACAGCTGCGCTGACACTGGTCTTGCTGTAACACAGTGAACCTACACCAGCAGATGACATGTCTCCCCAAACCATCCCTGATTGTGGAAACTTCATACTAGACCTCAAGAGGTTTGGGTTCAGTGCCTCTCCACTTATTCTTCAGACTCTGTCTTTGCAACAGTCCAGTTATTTTTCCTCTTTGGCCCAGGTAGGACACTTCTGGCGTTGTCTCTTGCTCATGAGTGGCTTGATACAAAGAATGCCACAGTTGTAGCCCATGTTCTGGATATGTCGTGGCTCTTGAAGCACTGACATCATCAGCAGTCCACTCCTTGTGAATCTCCCCAAATTCTTGAATAGCCTTTTCTTGACGATCCTGGGTGCCGCTCATGCACATTTTTTCTAACACTTTTTCCTTCACTTAACTTTCGATTAGAATGCTTGGATACATCACTCTGTAAACAGCAGCTTCTTTAGAAATGACTTTTGTGGCATAATTTTCTTGCAGTGTGTGTCAATGACTGCCAGTGTCTTCCCCATGATTGTGTAACCTACTGAACCAGACTACAGGACCATTTTAAACACCTAGGAAGACTTTTGTGTTATTTATTCTAATTTTCTGAGATCACTATTTTGGATTTTCATTGGCTATAAGACAATAATCAACAGTAACAGAAATAAATACTTGAAATAAATCAGAGTGTTTGTAATGAATCTATATAATGTATGTTTTTCACTGTTTGTAGTAAATTACTGAAATAAATTAACTTTTTGATGATATTCTAATTTATTTAGATGCATCTGTATTTTAACACTTTTATTTACTACATAATTCCCTGTCTTCCTTTATATTTATGTCTTTCGTAGCGATCTAATGTCGTAACGTCATACTTGGATGCTTGCGGTATAAGGATAAGCTGACTGAGCATCATAGTCTCTTGTCACCTGTTGCAGCACTTAGAAGTTACCAACACTCCTGGTTTTTCTATTTGCATGCATTCTACCAATTGAGCTATCCAGGACAAATATTAATCTACAAGGTAGAAAATAAAAAAAATGAAATACATTGAATGCAAATGTGTCCGAACCTTTGGCCGCTACTGTATAATGTACACAACATGGCTTTTGATTGTATGTGTGCACTTAGATCTATGTAATGGGTCTGAATGTAATTTTAAAGACAACCACATTATTGTAAATGTTTTATTTTTTATTGTTCTTATCAGATGAATTGTACACATTATATTTCACATTAAAGGTGGAAAAATTATTCATCCTGGTCTCATATTTATGCCACAATACCCCAGATATTTTAACGGGTCTGTCTAATTTTTATATTGACTGTATGACCAAGAAAGAGAGACTGAACATATATACAATCTTTTTTATTATTATTTTGCATGTTTCACTTAACACATGACATACAAGTTAACACAACACAATATATGAAGCATAACGAAAAACAAAGTTGCTGATCATTGGAGCCGTCACATGCAGTGTAAACAGGCTGAATGTGAACCTCCGTTCGGCTTTTTATTTATTTGTCTGAATTTTGCATGACGATATTGAGACGAAATACCCAAACTAACCGTATGTGTCTTTATATTCCAAACACCTGATTTCCACTGCTTGCCAATCAGCACTCTGAATCTGAATATTAACATAAACCCCTGGTAAGTGCAATCAGAAACACATGACATTTTCTTAAATAGAAAACACAGAACGTAATGAAACGTATCAAAACGTTGGCTCCTTTTACAGATTCATCAGGAGGATGAAAGATTCGTCTCGTATCCAGATGTCCCATGATATTTACATAATAGTGCCTTCCGGAAATATCTAACATATCAAACCTTCAGCTCTCTTTAAACTTAGATTCAAACAGCAAATGTACCTGTAGTTATAATACTCATAGAAGGTACAGCAAAAGAATAACAGTAAATCAATTCAGTGCCCAATGAATTTATAAATAGAATAGCGTACACAAATTTTACACAAGAATATCAAGAGGCTTTGTATCAAGAGTGTGAGTCATAAGATGATCAACACTGCAATTGTATTACCACATCAGTTAGCCGAATTGTCTTCTCAGCGCTCTCCATAACCGTCTCTCCAGTCACTGCAGTGCATGTTTAAATGTGTTAAATGTTGGTTCATTGAGATTTGTTGGGTGTCAATATTTAAAAGACTGCATCTTCTTCTTCTTTGGGCCTCTCTCTTATTCAGAAGTCGCCACAGCAAATCAGTCTTTTCAGTATGGAGAAAGTATGTTGTGAAGAAGTGTGTACAAATGGAGAGAGAGGTTCAAGGAAGGTATCATAAGTGACAGCCATGTCCCTGACCAATGACAACACTAAGCGCGCAAGTTTACTGATCTGATCCTATTGGATAGACAAGTTAAAGCGCCTTTTGTGGCAAATTATTTGAAAAGGAGCTATGGCTCTGCATATGCAACGAGGCACGGCAGATTTGTGGGAATAGGAAATGTTAATGAAAGATGGACAAAGTGTAGTGAAAAGCAGGGAGATCAATGTGAGGATAATTTCTGACTCACCCTTTTATATTATAACTTCATCTGGCCATCTGATCGGACCACTGATTTATAGGACCTTGATGATTCGGTCCCTAACATCAATAAATTAACAAAGATGATCAGGTCAAAGTTAGGGACGCTTAACCAAGACTTATGGAGCCTTAGTTATATACTTAGCACAGTGCACAATGTTAGTTAATTATTCTTCACAGAATATGTCTTTTATCCAGAGAGAAATCTATGTTGTGGTTTGTGTCCACTGTGTTTTACAATTAAGTGCAGGGATCGAAGAAAAAGAAAAGAGGCAGGCAGGTGAAATAGCGCAGATGATGGTCAGTCGTGGATCACAATAGGACCTCGCATCCGTAGACTAGGGTGCGGAGGTGCGAGGATGGGTCCCGGCGCTGGCCCCTGGGGGACCCTGCGCAAATTAATCTGCTCACATGGCTGCCTACAGGCTCTTCGTAACTGGGAACGAGTGAGCAGCCTCCGGGCTTTCCTGTGACCACAACACAAGAGAACATGATGACTGTTCACTCCTGCAACATTATCCTTTCCTACATTTAGTCCATTTGTTTGTCCAAGGCTGTTGCTGAAGAGTGAGATTTACAAAATGACACGACAGCAGAAGGAGTTAAAGAATACAGTTAAATATAGAAATTATTGGGGTTTCCCCAAATTTACAGATACAGGGTGAGCACACATGCAGGTTTATTAAACGTTATTAAAATATTGTGTATTATTGAGAGTTATTTAATGAACCCTGTTGGGAAATCTCTGGATTTAAACAGTTTTTTTAGCAGGGTATTAAAAATCATTAAGCATGAAATAGTTTTGAAGAAAATATTACCAGCACCACTCATATTCATCTACTGAAGGCATTTCTGAGTAGTTTGCAGTAATGTTTTCCCAAATTACTAAGTCTTTCACATGTGGACAGGACAAAACCAGCTACATTATAAAATGTGAAATTGTCCCATAATTCAAGAACAAACTGACTCCTACAAACCAAGTGTGCCTATGAGAGGCTGGTTGTCTCCATGTACAGTATATTTATAGCATTAAAATTGTATTAAAATGGCATTAAATGCATTAAATGAAACTACATCGTACCTACAGAAACCTGTAAATTAATCAGGGGAGCAGTAAAAAGGTACAGAGCAGTGGGCAGCCCTCACTGAAGTTCCCAGCAAACAATCGGGGGCTTTGCCACATTAAAGTATATTGAGCATCAAACCACTGCATTAGGAACACCTGGCAGGTGGCATATAATCACTGATAAAGTGCCCCAATTGTAGGTTACATCACACTCAGCTCTCATATGTTTATCTGTCCACTGAACAGCAGAAGGCAACATTTACCAGCTATGCCTAAATTTAGAGGCTTTGACCTTGGACAGACCGTTAAGAGTCAGTTGAACGTAGTGCCACTGATTCAGCAACAGCCGCACTTGTAAACTGTTCTTATACAATGTCATCACAGGTGCACCAAGAGTGTTACCTCAGTTAGCACAAGGTAATTTGTGGTCATAAACTAGATCCTGCAATTATACAACGTAATATGTTATTGGTTCCACCAACCCTCATGAAACTGGCACATGATCATATTACCACCACTGTGTCACTTCGGGTATCTCCATAGCAAAAGCATTAATACACAGCATTTCCTGTTTCATATAGGGAAAGGATCGAGTTTCAGAACAGATCAACACTCTTTCAACAACATAATAATAATGATTATTATAATATTTCCTGTCACAAACACTGGCCTCATGAAGTAGCCGCTATTGAAGTCTAATCTACTGTTTTGCTTTTTGTGGAATATGTATGATTTGTTGCTGACTAATGGAGTAAATAAATATTCCTGATCACCATTGGTGACTGTAGAAAAATACATAAATCTTTCTTAGTGGAACTGGCATTCTGTTATTTTATTACTGAAAGCTAATATTGCCAGTGTGTTATCACGATGCAGGGCATTTGTGTCTGTCTAAAACCACAGCTAAACATCATTACCAACTGGATGTTAATTCTCTACCATGAGGGAAAGACCACATTGTTCCGTACAAACAGGGGGCTTCAACATATGCCCATGCACACACTACACACACACATACAGACTATCCTGCAGTTCCAAGACCATTATAATAGCAGAATAACATATTTGAAATGATTAAGAAATTACTGTGTATTCGCTGACAGTTTATAAAAGGCAACCAGAAGACAGTTAATTTGTGAGAGTACTGCTCTGAACGCACTTCCTTCCTTAAGTGAAGACAAGCATTAAGCTTTGTAATATGAGTCAGTAGGGACTGATTACATAGTCATGATTTGATAAAGAGTATAATTGCAATAATCAGGATAATGGACAAACTGCCGGGTCTTGTGTCTTTGCACAATTTATGAGGCTAATAGACACTTTTACCTCTGATTGCGCCCAATGATGAATTCGTGGTCTGGACTCTTAACATCAAATCCATGAGATAAATACTACTTTAAGGTGAGCCGTGGGTTAGTCAGCACTCCAATTAATGCAAATTACATGCACATCGTATTGCGTATGTCTTCAGCCAGAGCGTCATATATTTATTTTATTTATACAACAGTTAAAGGTTAAGGATCTTGCTCCAGGGCACTGGCGGTAGTAGGATTTGAACTAATAACCACTAAGCTACAGCTACTAGCATGCATACTACTACAAAAGCATGCATGTGCATTCAAAATTTGAACAGACATCCTGCTGAGCAAAATAAACATTTTCAGAAAAAGTTGGAGTGTTTCATTTAGTCTTACTCCTATTTAATGGCCAGCAGTATGAACCTGAGATAGGTCATGTAATTTCTGGTCAACTTCATTTAATAGGATGATGCAAGTTAGTTTTAAGCAATGAGGCTAAAAAATGAAATGATGTGATTTAAAACAGGTGATGTTAACAGGTGATTATAATTACGATTTGTCCAAAAAACTGTGGAGTCTTTGAATATTAAACATTGGCAGATGATCTCCAGATTGTCAACAACATTAATAAAATATTAGAAAATAATGTTTCTCAAATAAAGGTGGGTGGCAGGGTGGTGAAGTGGGTAGTGATGTCTCCTCACAGCAAGAAGGGTTCAATCCCGAGAAGTTTCTGTGTGGGGTTTGCATGTTCTACCCGTGTGACCATTGGTTTACTCTGGGTTCCTTCCAAAGTACAAAGACAGACATTCTAGGTGAATTGCCTGTGACCAGTTTACTCACCAGCCACTTTATTAGGTGCACCTGTTTAATTGCTTGTTAACACAAATATCGAATCAGCCAATCACATGCTTGCACTTAGGCATGTAGGGTTGGTCAAAACAACTGGCTGTAGTGCAAACAACCCACTGTAGTGCAAAGAATGAGAATAGGAAAAAATGTGACTTTCAATGTGGCATGATTGTTGGTGACAGATGAGCTGGTCTGAATATTTCTGAAACTGCTGATCTACTGGGATTTTCACACCCAACCATCTCTAGGAAATATCTTGTTGAAAATGCATTGTTGAGGTAATAGAATTAAGAATAAAAGAACTAAGTTGGCAAAAAGGAGTCCAACCTAATAATGCAGCCAGAGAGTGTATATAGCCTTGTTTATGATATAAACTTGTTTGTGTAATGAGATGCTGAAAATTATGTTAACAACCAACCCACTCTCTAATAAAGGTAGGAAGAGTTTGTATATTTCTACCTTTAGATTTTAGAGAAGCGTATGCTGCCGCCTTCAATATGACACCTTTCATGGGGATGTCCATGCATTTTTCAACAAGACAATGAAAAATATTTTTTGGCTGCTGCCTCTGCGACCAGGCTCCGGATAAACGGCAGAAAATGGATAGATGGACGGATAGATAGATGGACCAATGAAAAACAAGCTAAATTAGAAAATGATAGTACTAACATGCAAATCCCTTCCAGTCCTTCACTGTGGAACCTTGTTGAAAAACTGGAGAAACTCATCTTCAACATATCTATTCGTGAAGAATCATGATTACTTGTATAATGACCTGTTATCATCACCTGTTTGCAAGCAGAAATGCAGAAATGGGTGTGTCTTAACAAATGAAATGAAGCTGGCCAGTCAAAACATGAAATATCTTGGTATTATATCATATCGTTTATTTTCTATATCTGCTTAATGCTACATGAATGAATGAAAACTGTAATAATGACACACAAATACACATGTACATCGCTGACCCACCAGTTTATTCTCTTCTATGCTTTCCTTTAAGCATACATGAGTGATGTGATGTAACATTCAGTTCCTGATCACTGTGTGATGTAAAACACGAGAGCCAGGCAAAACCTCAGAGTGACTCATTTGTCTCAGCCTCTCTGAAACCAGTTACAAGCTAATCTTTCAGAGCAAGGTCTCTATATTTAGCCGGGTATCCGCTCCAGCGAGCACAGACGCTCTGGTCATGGCTCATCCAGACAGGGCCCTAATGGAGAAGTATTTTCCTCCAGCTGGCTCAGTATTCCTACCCTTAGTAGACACAAACTGCTCTAGGGACCATGTCAGAAAAAGGGTTACTGTTTGATCCATGGTGCTCATAGACACTAATAAATAAATGATCAGTGCACCACAAACAGCAAACAGTTATGTTTTTGGTGAGTCCAGGCATAGCATATATACTGTATATTGCGTATATACTTTTTAATATAATGCAACCCCAGTTTGTGAATGTGTGTGTGCGTGTGTGTGTATGTTTGTGCAAGTGTTGGTGTGGATGCAGTAATGGGCCAAGGTCTTACCATGAGCAGGTGTCTAACAGCTACAGCACTGAAATGAGACAAGCCTCCAGTCAATCATAGGAAGTCACAAAAACACTGTGACCCACGATGTATTTGGGCATAAAACAGATTCCCTGCTCCTCTAGTGCATCCCCAAACCCCCCTCATCAAACCCCAAAACAGATTTTCCATTGCAGGATTCATTTTGCTGCAATACTGAATTTTTAAGCTTGTAACATGACTTATTAATAATCACCCAGCTTTGAGCACACATCTAGGCAGATAGAGTACTCTGGCTCAGACTGAAAAATTATCATTAGGATTCAGAAGACACATTTGTAGCTGCAGAACATACTTGGTATGGAATGAGCTACCTAATTTTTGAGACATTTATAGCTCGGTGTCTGTTGTCTAAGAATTAATGAGTGGATAAAAAGAACAAACTGATCTACACATGGTAAAGATTTGACACCAACGATGGAAAACTGAGAAAGAGTGGATTGACACCAAGTTCATAAATGGTCAATTTTTCAGCTTACAGTTAATAACTTTTCATTTAAGTCTTTGTGGGGTAGGGGCTATTTTTTTTCAGTTTACGTGTGGACTCCTGCCACTTCCTGTTGAGACATTACTGACAAAAGAACATTATATTCGTACCCCTAATTAATAACTAAAGCCAAAAAAGAATGATTGTACTGTTATTGATATGATTAAAGTATTTAAGTAAAACTTTCTTGGATCCAACTGGTACTGAGTGTGACCAATCCTCTAATGACACATGTGCAGCTCCTGCCATTTGGAGTTGTCACTGGCAGCTAACTGATGGCTGCATCACTAAGTGGGAAGATAAATGAAAGATTTCATGCAGTGTCAATCAATAATCCCCAAAGGTGCTAATCAAAGTGCAAACTGAGCATTCTGCCACTCTTTGACATGATGTTTGTTATACTTTTTTTTTTTTTTAAAGGGTGCAGTATTCTGAGACAAGCCTGACAATGTATTAGCTGATACTGCTGCTTCAATATACAGCATATGGCTCAATAAACATGTCAAAAGGAACATAAAGGGAAGACATGCTTCATGTTGGTTGGACGTACCTGGTTTCTCGGGAAACAAGGAAAAAGCTGTCATCTGGCGCATCAATCCAGTTGGGCCGCCTCTTGCGCATTATCATGTTGCTGGCTCGTACGCTGGGGCTGCCGCTGCTACGTCCATTGTGCTGCTGAGAGACAGGCAAGTGTTAGATGTGAAAGATGAACATGATGGTATGTAAACATGGTGGCGATTACAAAATATGACGTTTGACTCAAGGCAAATACTGTTACTATGACCAGATGCACAATAAACAGTAATGTGTATCCATCTGCATTGCCAGTCAAAAGATGGCACGACCAGTAAAATTATGAATCTTTCAGTCAAAACATAAACGTGCCAGTCAAAAGAAGGGTCTTCCAGTCAAACTATGGGTCTGCCAGTCAAAAAAAAAATGGGTCTTGCAGTCAAGTCATGGTGTGTTTACAAAAAATATATTTGGATAGGTAAAAATGATCATGTGTTATTTAAACATGGCTTAAACTACACTAGCAAGATATTTTTGTCTTTGGTAAACACCAACAATTTTGGAGAATGGTACAAGGTGTACTTACCAGAATGGGACTCATGATGTGCCCCTGATTGTCTGCAATTAAAGCATATAAAGATCTGTATGCATTAAAATTGCGTACATGATTGTAAAGGTCATACTTAAATGTTTGTGCATTATGTTTTATACCAGCACCATGTCCTGATGCATTTGCTCTTCTCTCAGGGTCCATTCTGCTGCTATGGTGGTAACTGCGTTTTCCCAGCATGCCGAGTGGACCGTGACTAGGCAGAGAGGAAAGAAGTCGGCGTGGTGGTTGGACCTGCAGGCCAGGTGTACGATGAGAGCGCTGGATATGGGGCACTGGACGTGATTCTGAAAAAACACAGACCACAATCCTGATCACTATTTGTTGTGATCGTCCCTGCAAGCAAAGCAGGCCAAGAGCAACGGGCTCTGGATTTACTCACCAAGATACTGCAGGACACTGGTTAGTGTGCTCCTCTGGGAAGGCTTGGGCTTGGTGGATCTTCCTGTCATGCCTTCTGCCACTCGAATCATGTCTACACATCAACCGTCAGCATTGGACACACAGAGAACAGGACGAAGTCAATATGTCACACCGAGCAAGAGACAGACTCGCTGTGAATCAGCACTTTGAAAAGACACTTTGCCCCAAAAGCCAGGCAAAGTCAAATCAGTTGTTCTGCATTCGGTTCTTCAGGCAAAAGCCACGTGTTTGTTCTCCCTAGACTCTAACATATTGATATGAACGACAAGGTCTCATTAAAATCCCTGTCCAACCAACTTTAGCTCATTATACATTTCAGTATGACTTTCAGGAAAGCTGGTGCAAGATTTCCTGAGACAAGCCATTCTTAGCAAAAGAAGACCTGTCTTCAAGATGGTCTGAAATGCATCTAATTGGATCACACATCACTGAGCTGACTGCAGTGGTAAAGAACTACACTGAACAAAGAAAACGCAATCTCGTCAAAGATGGTATAGTATTCGAGCACATTGGAATATCCTGTTTGATTCGGACAAACTGTCTATAGTTTCCTTTTCTGTCTAATATATAAAATCATTAGCATAGTCAGAATTTAGTGGTGTGATATTTATGTGATATTAAATTGCATATCGATGTGAAAAGCTTTCACACACTTATTTAGATGCTAAATCACAATTTTATTTATTTATTGTGTAACATCATCCTCAGCACTAGTGTCTATTCTAATGACAGGAACACGGTCATACGCTTAAACAAGTCTCATATCATACACAAAGACACATATCAATACACAAGTTAATGCTAATAATTTAGCATTTCCAATTTACCTAGCGTGCATGTCTTTGGACTGTGGGAGGAAACCAAGCACCTGGAGAAAACCCACGCAAACACGGGGAGAACATGCACTCCGAATTTCCCCACCCAGGTGTTCTTGCTGTGAGGCCACGGGACTATCCACTGCGCCACCCCTAAATCATCATTTAATTTAAAATCAAAGACAGGAGTTATATGTTCGGAGGCAGCATGCTGACCTAGATG
>JAOUQV010000046.1:3920010-3930107 GCA_028565295.1 Aspidoras spilotus
GCCACCCCTAAATCATCATTTAATTTAAAATCAAAGACAGGAGTTATATGTTCGGAGGCAGCATGCTGACCTAGATGCAAAAGAATACGTACTTGGCTAGAGGAAACCAAATGTGAAGGAAAATGGGTGTGTGTACATTCGCATTCGCATTCACACACGATCATAAACGGAACATAGAACACACTGGATGAAGGCATGGACAGAGTAGAATGACAGGAGCTAATGGATCAGAGCTCATGCTGTCAGTGAAGGTTAATGTCATACAACTGCCGCTCCACTCAGAAATATCCTGTGCGAGTTTGGCACGGTGATGGACAGTTACACAAGACACATGAAACTACAAGGACTCAAAGAATGGTTTCAGCCATGGTTTTATTTTTGTATTTGTTTTTTTTTTTGCTTGACCACAGGACATTCAAACCATGATAAAAAAAACAAGGAAACAAATCAAAGAGCATGCCCCGAGGGTCACCATGCCTTATAGCACAAAGATGCCACAGGCTCTTCTTATAGGTGTGACACAAAAAAGTACATGGGTGTGAGTAGAAGAAAAGTTTGAATGAAAGCAAACAAGAGTTACACAGAAAAGTGTGGGAAAGCAACACAAGATGAAGCGTGATGCAGAGAAGACGGATTTAAATCATTGTATTTACATACCGTTATGAATTAAATATGGACAAAAATATTTGCCCGGAACCTACAACATTCCAGAACGTCATCCTTATAATTCAAATGCTGGTTATATGTAATGATTAATAATAGCTAAACTAATAATGCCTATGGAATTAATAAACCAAAGAAAACCAAATGAATGGTTATTTAGGTCAAAATATTAATAACAATGAACCACTAGTAAAGATTTGTTACTTGACAATGACGTGGTTTATAAAACTTAAACTGTGTTTGCACTGGTAACTGTAACTGGATATTGAAAATGTAAAACTAACAGAATGTGATGCCTCCAACACTCAAAAATGGTAGGACAGAGGAGAAACAAGATTTTATACAACACTGTTATGAAAGGTTCCAGTATTAGGAGCTTAACTAGTAATCAGTGAGGACATAAAGCTTGAGGGTCCCTCAGGCAGCACTGTTATAAAAGTGTACTTGGGATTGGGAGTACTTTGAATTAATCAACCATTTCATGTAATGCAGTGCGAGGAAGTCGTATATTAATTTTGCACACAAACGCGAATGAGTTTTCTGGGATTAGTGTCATCTGAGATGGACTGCAGGACAGTGGAAACATGTTCTGATGAGTCCACTCTTCAACATATTTAATAAAAAACACACATTAGATTGTATCTGACCCATATACTGTACGTATATTGACGCCTTCTCACAGGTAAGCCGTGTCTTTTTCAATGACATACCTTATTCTGTATGAGTTACAAGAACTCGCGTGGCTTTGTAGACATGTAGTGTATGTGTGCTTGACCTGCTTGTCTGCAGTCCATTTCTGTCACTTATCGGAACTGTATGGAATAACATAGAGGAAAAGCAGACAACTGTGCTGAGCATCTCATGTTTGCAGCAAGAAAGGCAAACGTTCTATTTTCAAATCTGCAACAATTAGTCATTTCAATTCTTTTTAACTAATAAAAGAGATCAGGTGGTAAACATATCTCTGTCCCAGCTTTTGAGTGTGTTGCAGGCATCACATTCGAAATTTGTAACAAATGACATATTTCAGTTATTATTGCAAGTTTCCACATTTTTCTAAAAATGCGATATGTATTTAAGGCTTGAGAAATTTCCCAGACAAACTGTACAGTCTCAGTCATTGTACAGACAAATCACCTGCCAAATGATTATAATTGCTCAACTAAGCAAATATAAATAAAGCAGCGGAGGTCTACAATTGTCCTTAAGTCATTGACAAACTTCTTCCAACCATTTCCACACGGAGGGTTTGGATTACTCTCTGATTACAGCATCTGCTAACCACATACAGGTGTAGTCATGATATGATTTGTGCTTCCATTATAAAGGCACATAAAGCCTTTTTACACAAGTCATGTGCAGCCCAGTTTTTTCATCGTCTCTCATTTCCCAAGTATAAACCACTTTCATCTGAATTATTTTTTACTCCCCTACTAATAAAACTCATTTTTGTGGCCATCTCTTAAGATATCACATAATCCACAAATGTAAAATAAAACAGTTATGTAAATGAGCAGCTCTTCTAGTGAATAATTTAATCTTTAGATTAAATGAAACCAGATAATTATAATCTAGATAAAACACAATGTGTACATATTCGCTGTCCATCATCAAACTAAGATTAAATTATTTTCTATTGAAATTAGCAAACAGCCTTCATATAATTTATAGTTCATATCATTTGGAAAAAAATACTTCATATAATTTCTCTTTGGAAATTTGATTTAATCTATGAATTATTCCAAAATATTATCTAAATATAATGATGCCTTACTTAGCATCTTTCCATTCCTGAATTGTCCAGTCTGTTTCCCTACACTACATTATAAAGGTGCTTAACGCCTCTAACCTATAAACAGGATTACAAGTGCATATTAATTATCTAACTATCCATTCACTGTTTCCAAAAAGTCTGGTGTCTGAAACATTACACTATACATTCAGAAGTTAACGTGTGGATGGATAATAATTACAAATCCCCAGTGACAGCATGAACCTGTTACAGAGGCAGGACGATGCATGAGCACTACATTCAACACTTATTCACTGAATGGTCACTGGATTCGAAAAAAGTGTGAGGTGGACTGATCAACATCTCGATCAATGATCATATGTTGCCTGCCAGGTTTTCCTAATCCAGTGACCATTCAGTGCATTTACATTTCTTATGCCTTACAAACCTTTTGAGGTACACCACAAATATCATGCAGGAATGTGACCATCAAAATCGGAGACTGCTTAGAAAATTAAGTATGAAATGGAGCAGGCAACAGTAAATGAACTGTATCAGGGGAGGAGAGGTTCACAGTGAGCATTAAGTAGTAAACATCATAAAGGGTGCAAAATACAGATTCATGTAGGCAAAACAGAATTGAAGGGCTATTTGTAAAGGCAATGTAAATAAATAAGACTGACATAATATGCACCTGCAATTAATTATTAATCAACTACTGGGGTCTATTAATTTTCTAAGGTGATCAAACCCCATTTTACAGACATCACAATATACATATACTCTAGGACGAGAGAAATGACAACAGCAAAGCAAAAACGAAACAAATCTGAAATGAAAAGATGATTTCAACCCAAAATGATGGAGGACAGGATTTCTTTATTTGAAAAAGAGATGGGGATACAAAAAAAATAAAATAATAATAATATAATAATATATAACAAGAACAAAAACAGTAAAATAGAGAAATGAAGGGGGGAATGACTGTGAATTGTTGAGATGTGGGTTTGGGGAGAAGGGCAAAGAGGGTGCAGTGGTGAATGTGTGTATAAAGGGGCGAGACAGAGGAAGACTGAAGTTAGGAATTTAAAGAGGTCTTACACTCTGCCTTTATGGCACCACAGTTAATGGGCACAAATGGGCGGCGCGCAGCCCGGCGCAGCCTGATGAGGTCACGGCACATGTGACGTGCCAGCTTGGTGAGCCGTGTGGCCTGTAGCAGGAATGCCTGCTTAGTCTTCATGGAGGATTTGAGATTTCCGGTGTTCTTCATGGGAACCATGTGTGAGCTCTGACGCAGACTGTGACCACGCGAACGCATCTCCTACAGACAGATGAGAGAAAATCAGAGACAATGAACCAAACAGTAAGCAGGTCAGACACACAAAAATAATAGAACAACAGGAAAAAGTTGCAGACAGATATGGGTGAGTGGAAGAAACACACTGATAAGGATGGATAGTTGCAATAACCAACCTTTATTATGATTAGACACTGGCCATATTAATAGGTAGACCTGTTTAATTTCTTGTTAGCACAAATCTAAACAGCCGATCACATGGCTGCTACTCGATGCATTTTATTATGCAGAGGTGAACAAAACAACTTGCTGAGCATCAGCATGAAGAAGAAAAGTGATTTAAGTGACTAAACATGGCATGGTTGTTGGTGCCAGACAGGCTGGTCTGAGTATTTCAGAAATTGCAGATCTGCTGTGGCATTCATGCACTACCATCTCTAGGGTTTACAGAGAATGGTCCAAAAAAGGAAAAATATACAGTGAGAGGCAGTTGTGTGGACAAAAATACCTTGATGGTGTGAGAGGTCAGAGGAGAATGGGCAGACTGGTTTTGTCTCGGTTCAAAGTATGCCATGAAGAAGAAATGCAGTTCTGAAGGCAAAAATTGGTCCAAATTTTACTAGCAAGGTGTACTCAATAAAGTGGCTGGTGAGTATACTGTATATTTTGGGTTTATATTGTGTTTCAAATGGCTAATTATTTTATTTTGACATATTTATTGTTAGTTTATATTGTATTTAAACTAAAATAATAACTGGAACGTTGGTCCACCTTTTTAGTGTAACAGCACACAGGCCACAGGGAACAAACTCCACAAGGTGGCAGGCATCCTCCATACGTAGCCAAACGAGTGCCTGGAACAGCAGTCCACCTTACTGTCTGTGGTCAATGTTACACTCGATCTATTCATGCTTAGCTGGTAAATTCTACCTTCTGTTGTGTAGTGGACAAGTCAACACCTTACATAAGGTCAGACTGTTATGCAACCACCGATTGCGCCATTCCATGCTAGCTGTTTTATTTTGGAAATCGCATTCCTTAGCAAATTTTCTAAATTAAGATAAGTTAATGTTTTCAATAACTACTTGGAGACAGTGGCACTGACTAAAAGACAGGAAGCAGAGCTGGAGGTGGAAGAGCTTAAGATTTTAAGGTCCTATTTGGGAAGGACTATGATGGACAGGATTAGGAATGAGAACTTCAGAGGGACAGCACAGGATATATAATTGGGAAACAAATTTAAAGAGGGCAGACTGAGATGGGTTGGACATGTGCAGATGAAGGACAGTGAATATTTGGGTAGGAGAATGTTAGAGAGAGATGGAGTTGCCAGGCAGGAGGCAAAGAGGAAGACCAAAAAAAAAAGAGATATATGGATGTGGTCAATGTAGACATGCAGGTAGTTGGTGTGAGAGCAGAAGATGCAGAGGACAGAGTGATATCGAGAACATTCACTCGCTGTGGCGACCCCTGATGAAGGGAAATGCCAAAAGAAGTGCAAAAATTTTGAACATTATGTAAACACCAATTACTGAAAACTGACTAAACTACACACAATGCATACTGTTGTGCTTTGAGGACAATTATTGTGTTATTTCATAAGAATGTGGTAGTTTTTAAAAGCTGTGAGTGTTTAGGTAATTTCACAGTGTATTATAACAAATATCTAGCTAGTGTGACATAAAGGCTTTAGAATAGTTTAAATAGTGAGGTAATAGAATTAACAGTCAGTATAGCATACATTTTGTAAGTGGGTTCAAATACCCAGTCTTTATAATTCTTCTGAGATTTTATGAGGACGCCTCTACAATCTCCTATTAGAAGCAACCCTGCAATTGTTGAGTGTAGCATGTGCTTACATTTGAAGCGGGGCTTGGAGGTGTTTTCTCCTCTGTTCCCTCAGCTCTGCTTGGCATCTTTAGGCCACCATATTTTTTCCAGTACATCCAGCAGGAGACACACAGGCGACACTGCATGTTTGGAGGACCCCACGAGTACCACTGGGGAGACTGCATGGCTAGGGAGTGGGGAAAGAAAATCACCACATTTGAACTGAAACTAAAGGTGTGATCAAATAAAATATTGAGCATCAAAATGTATCTGCAATCTGGCAGTAGAATTTAGTTTTATCATATTTCTAGAAATATTACATTTTTATAAAAAACAAAAACATTGAACCCTGTTCAGCTCCAATTATTGTTTTATATCCAACACGTTTTATTTATAAATAGCATGGCACAGTGAACGGTGGATACATTATTTATAGTAATAGTAAAAAAAGAAAGGCATAAAATATTATACCAAAGCAGCTTTCACATGCACGACCCCCGCTGGCTGTGTGGTACCCGCCCGGTCCTGCTGCGCCATTTACTGTGGTGATCTTGCCATTGCTGACAGAAATTTGATTAGGATTCGGCTTATTACTGGACGACAGAAGAAAGCATATAAAGGACATTATAATAAAATAATAAAATATGGCATTTTTCAGCAGAAACAAGCTAGAAAAATAGGAGTGAAAGAAAGATGTTCAACTCACTATGTGGGGATATAGACCTGCTTCAATTTGCTTTCTGCTTCAGCTGCCTTCAGTCGTTTCTGAATCGACAAATAAAAACATTTAGTCCCATGTGTATAGAACTGAAATATCACTGGATTAGGAACACCTGGCTAATAACAGTTTTGTTCAAACTGATTAATTACAGGAGTCAAGGAACATGCACAAGCTGATCGATGCCCCATAAATCATTTCCGCTAGTTCGCCTCACTAATTCGAGGCTTGCCTGTTGCATCAAACACACTTGATGTTTGTTCATGTTTCCCACAACAACTCCGGGCTGCAAATATCTGTCCATGGACAAACTTGCTCAAGTACCTCTGTTTTTCTATACATGCTATATGTTGCCTTCTGCTGTGCAGTGCCAGCAGATTGTGATCCGGAAACTTTATCAGTGGTCATATGCCACCAGCCAAGTATTCGTAATCAAGTAAACATTCAGTGTAATGTATACATGACAAGGGTAACATCGCTGCTTTGCTGTTTACCTGCTGCACATATCTGTCTGTAGTTTTCCACATATAGTAATACTCAATAATGCTAGTCAGGGACTTCCATGGAAGCTGAAAGAAAGCAGGAAAATGAAGAAAAGATTACAAAAAAATAGAGAAGTGCACAAACATGGTAGAGATGCGCACACATACACCACTGAAATTTTGTGTCTCCAGTTAGCTCTACTTTTAGCAAAGCAAATTGACAGACTTGAATGACCCGAAAATACCTTTATTTCCTATGCTTATTCTGAGACACGAATGTCTGCCTTTGCATGCAGATGCACATATTTATTCATGAGCACCTGTGTTTGCAAGATGCCTTGATGATGAATGCTAAAAACACTTCAGTGTTTCCTAATGCTTAAAAAAAATGTTGTTTCCAATTTCCGTCTAACCCTATTTTAAAGTCCCAGACCCTAAGAATGCAACAATGTTCTGATAAAAAAAAAGATCTACCCTATGTAATAAAGGATGTTGTGGCCAATAAGAAGAGACAATAAAAAGATGCAATATTACACTGCCTGGCCAAAACAAAGTCGCCATCTGAATGTAACTTAGCAAAACAAGTACGAGCCTTCTATTAGATAATTACTGCATTGGCAATTATCTTTCACTTGGCAACAAGTTATTTAACCCCAATGGGTGCAATAAATTGCTTCTCATATCTTAAACAACCATGTTGAAAAACACATCCCATGGTCATGGACAAGATGCTAGTCTGTTTGAGAAGGGTTGAATCATTGGCATGCATCAAGCAGAGAAAACATCTAAGGAGATTGCAGAAACGGCTAAAATTGGGTTAAGAACTGTCCAACGCATCATTAAAAACCGGAAGGATAGTGGGGACCCGTTGTAAGAAAAACAACAGAAGAACCTGGAACTATGTTTAATAGTGACAGCAAGAGCATTTCCACAAGCACAATGTGAAGGGAACTCAGGGGACTGGGACTAAACCGCTGTGTAGCCTCACGAAAATCACTAATCAGTAAGGTTAACCGGGGGAAAAAAGCTTTAATTTGCTAGGAAGCATTAGTACTGGACTCTGGAGCAATGGAAGTTCATGTGGTCTGATGGGTCCAGATTTACCCTGTACCAGAGTGATGGGCGCATCCGAATAAAAAGAAAGGAAGATGCCTACTGTACAAGCCCGTGGAGGCAGTTCCATGATCTGGGGTTGCTGCAATTGGTCAGGTCTAGGTTTAGCAACAGTATGTGCTCTAAGAATGAGGTCAGCTGACTACCTGAATATACTGAATGACCAGGTTAATCCATCAATAAACTGCTTCTTACCTGACGACACAGGCATATTCCAAGATGACAATGCCAGGATATATCGGGCTCAAATTATGAGCGAGTGGTTCAGGGAGCATGAAAAATTGTCATACATGGATTGGCCCCCACAGAGTCCAGACCTTATTTTTATTGAAGATATTCGAGTTGTGCTGGAGAAGGCTTTGCGCAGCAGTCAGACTCTGCCATCATCAATGCAAGATCTTGGTGAAAAATTTATGAAACACTGGACGGAAATAAATCTTGTGACATTGCAGAAGCTTATTGAAGCAATGCCACAGCGAATGCATGCTGTATTCAAAGCTAAAGATACCAATTACAACAAAATATTAGAGCGTTTTTTTGGTAGCGACTTTTTTTCTGGGCAGGCAGTGTGTAAATCATGTGACCTTTTAAAATTATTTTTTAAATTAATGAAGTGATTTTTCAATAATATTAGTGTTAATAAAAAAAAAAATACAACTTTGATACAATACTTAAAATATTGAAATTTCGATACAAAAGTCAGATACATTGCTTATTTCCCTTTTGAAGCTAAAATTACTTTATTTATTTGTTATATATTTTCATTTTTATCATATATTAAATAATTAAATAAAATATATATTAAATAGGCAAAATGTGCAAATAATAACTTGTATTTGAAATTAAGAATTATACCAAATCATTCTCTTCTTGCCATTTAAAAAATTCTGCATTGTCCTGTAATACAGTTAAATTACACTGCACATTCCTACCACTAAGTTTATATAATATAGAGATATAAAACTTTAAACTATGGTTAGGTTAAATATGAAATAAAAAATACATTAGTCTCTTTACAAATAAAATCAGTCACATGCTCATCCACAATAAAGTTGAGGCTAGTGTCCATTAGACTGTTCACAGCCAATTATTGTAAATATATTCTTGATTTTATTTTAAACAGGTTCATTCAGCTGTTGGATGCTTTAATGTAAACCCAGTTATCTTAGCTGTCATAAAAATCTAAGGCTCTGACACTTTATTGTATGTTTCTGTGATATTTAAAATGGAAACAATCACCAACCTCTCTGTAAATTTTATAGAAATCTGCGTGCCGGGTTGTGTTAGTGCACTTTGTCGGAATGTTTCTAAATCAGCGCCTACACAGCACTTCTGCTGCTATCTTTCTTTATCAACACGGTCTCCGAACACACTGCTTTCATGGTAGATTCTATTTACATATTACACACCGCTCCGTGCATTACGGAAGCCTAGACGATCAAAAAAGCGCGTTTAATATGAACAGATTCGATACTAAGAGAAGCAAGTATTGTACCGATTCAGATCGTTACGTATCGATACGTATCGATATATCGATATTTATAACACTATATGATACAGTATTACATTCAATGTCAAATTAAGGAACCAGAAGTGCCCCAACATCAGACATTAAGACATGATATGAATGTGGCTTGTCATATTATACTTTTTAGACATGCCACATGTTTTATATGAATAAAAATGATTACCAAAAAACATTTTTTTTACCAAACATTTTAAGATACAATGTTCCCGGAATTAAAATATTATATTTAATTATATAATTAAATATATTAATGAAAACTTTATCCCTGCATTTTGTCCCTATTTTTTTACTATATATTTGGAAATGGTATTCTGTGGCCTAATACTCCATCTTTACCATCACCACCCCCTATTATTATATTTCAGGAGAAATGCCACCGGCCTTCAATGATCAGATCTATTAGAGACCACAAGACAGCTCTCACCTGTCCTCTTGCAAGCTGGACATTAACACAGTCTCTAAATTCTACCCTTACGTTGATTTTCTTGTGTCTCCAGGTTTTATGTGGCAGTGTGTGTTTCAAGAGGAAAGCCATCAGCAGGCTGCAGGCTTGATTAGGGACAAAACCCTGTAGCTTCAAATTACTTGTACATCCCCACTGGGATTTCAGAAATATCGGCTTACTGTGGCTAGGCGCTTACAGATGTTACATTTTTATATATTAAAATTATAGTATACATTTAGTTGTATTCATTAAGGTGTCATGGTTTAAAAATAGTATTTATTCCTCG
>JAOUQV010000046.1:3933128-3943182 GCA_028565295.1 Aspidoras spilotus
TGCAAAAACAAATCCAAATTTTATAAAAGCTTTTTTTATTTTTATTATAAAATAGCAATGGAACTGCAGTTGGGTTGGCTTGTAGTTGAACTACCTTACCAAATTACATATACACTACTACCGGGATAAAAAAAAAAGATAACACACAAACATTTTGTTGGACCACTTTTAGATATTCTTACAGCATGCTTTCGCTGGCAAAGTCCCGCACATCCAAAACATTCTCAATAGGGTTCAAGTTCGGACTCTGTAGAGGCCCATCCGTGCATTAAAATGATGTCTCATGCTCCCTGTACCACCCTTTGAAAATTTGAGCCTGATAAATACCTGGCATTGTCATCTTAGAATATGCCTGTGCTATCCATGATGGGATAACCTGGTTGTTCAGTGTAGAGGTCTGCACTCACAGGCACACAGGACTACACTGACTTCTTCCATTTGTACTGGTATGATACAAACTTGGTATTGGTATGAATTTGTAAAATCTGCAATGTGTACTAGACATACACAAAATGAGATGTGTTCTATAGTTACGATAGGTACAAAATTTATGCTCTCCTCTAAATTGAAGCCGGTTAGCATCAGGATTCTTAAGGCTACACAGCTTTTATTCCTAATCCCTTGAGTTCCCTTCTCATTGTGCATGTGGAACTTCTCTTACTTTTATTATTAAACATATCCCTGGGTTCAACCACATTCCTTCTTTCGAAGATGATGTTTCCTCACTGTACATCCATTTTTGAATAATGCGCTGGTCAGTTCTTAACCGGGGTTTATTAGATAAAGCAATCTGCTTTCTCTCTCTGCTTGATTTATGCGAATACTCTGACCATTCGTACGCAGAAGTGCATTTTTTTCCCCACAATCACAGGATGTGTCTTTCCGCATGGTTGTTTAATAAATGAGATGCTACTCACTGCATCAGTTATGGTTAAATAACATGCTGCCAAAAAATAATCACCTTTTCATTAATTATCCAATGAGAGGCTCTTACCTATTTGCATAGCTAAATCCACATGATCATATAATAGATACAAGTAGGGGTGTGCAATATAGCCACCAAATAATATAATTTTTTTGAAATGATAATAGACGATAATGAAATACAAAACTACTATTAAAATGTACATTTTTATAACACTATGACTTGCTGCAAAGCTCAAGGCTTATATATTTCAAGAGTTTATTTCTTTTAATTTGATGATTTCTAACTGACAACTAATAAAACACCCAAATTCAGTTTCTCAGAAAATTAGAATATTATTCAATATTGAAGACACCTGGTGCCACACTGTAATCAGCTAAAAACTCAAAACACCTGCAAATGCTTTTAAATGGCCTCTTAATATAGTTCTGTAGTCTCCACAATCATAGGGAACACTACTGACTTGAAAGTTGTCTAAAAGACAACCACTAACACCTTGCACAAGCATGGCAAGGCACAACTGCTAAAGAGGCTCGCTGTTCACAGAGCTCTGTGTCCATGAACATTAATATAGAGGTGAAAAGAAGGAAAAGATGTAGTAGAAAAAAGTGTACAATCAATAGGGATAACAGCACCCTGGAGAGGATTGTGAAACAAAACCCATTTAAAAATGTGGGGGAGATTCATTAAGACTGGGTTGCCTCAAGACAGTGCTTCAAGAACCATCATGCACAGACATATGCAAGACATGGGTTTCAGTTGTCGCATTCCTTGTGTCAAGCCATTCTTGAACAAACGACAGTGTCAGAAGCGTCTAAAGACAAAAGGGACTGGTCTGCTGGCGAGTGCTCCAAAGTTAAATTTTCGGATGAAACTAAATTTTACATTTCCGTTGGAAATCAAGGTCCCAGAATCCACGTCACTTAAGGTCTAGTTTAAAATTAGCACAGTCACAGTGATGGTTTGGGGAGCCATGTCTGCTGGTGTTGGTCCACTGTGTTTTCTGAGGTCCAAGATCATTGTAACTATCTACCAGATGTTTTAGCACACCTCACACGCTTCCTGCTGCTGACAGATTTTTGGGAGATGCTGATTTCATACAGGACCTGCACGCAGTGCCAAAGCTACCAGTACCTGGTTTAAGGACCATGGTATGCCTGTTATTAATTGGCCAGCAAACTTACTCCCCCTTAACACTATATAAAATCTATGGTGTATTGTGAAGAGGAAGATGTGACATGCCAGAACCAGCATGCAGAAGAGCTGAATGCCACTATCAGAGCAACCATAACACCTGAGCAGTGCCACTGACTAATCGACTCCTTGCCACGCCAGAATGCTTCAGTAATTTGGGCAAAAGGGGTCCCAACTAAGTATTGAGTGCTGTACATGCTGATACTTTTCATGTTCATACTTTTCAGTTGGCCAGCATTTCTAAAATATTTTTTTTATATGGGTCTAAAGAAATATTCTAATTTTCTGAGATATTGAATTTGGGCTTTTTATTAGTTGTCAATTATAATCATCAAATTAAAAGAAATAAACACTTTAAATATATATCAGTCTGTGTGTAATGAATGAGTATAATATAAAAGTTTCACTTTTTGAATGGAATTACTGAAAGAAATTAACTTTTTCATGATATTCTAATTTTATGACCAGCACCTGTAAGTACAAGATCTCTCCATTTTAAATATAATACAGCTACAAAAAATATATAAACTCGATACCAAAAAGGTTGGGACAAAAGCAAGTTGTAAATAAAAATGGAATGCAATGATGTGGAAGTTTCAAAATGCCATGTTTTATTCAGAATACAACACAGATGACATATTAAATATTTAAACTGAGAAAATGTATCAATTAAACAGAAAAATTAAGTGATTTTTAGTTGGGACAAGGCCTTATTTACCACTGTGAGACATCCCCTTTTTCTATTTATAACAGTCTGTAAACGTCTGAGGACTGAGGAGACAAGTTGTTCAAGTTAAGGGATAGGAAAGTTAACTCACTGATGTCTAAAGTAAGATTCTACTCAACTGTCTTAGGTCTTTTTTGTCATATCTTCCGTTTTATGATGCGCCAAATGTTTTCTATAGGGGAAAAGCTTAGTACCCGTTCTTCTACGCAGCATGACGCTGTAATTGATGCAGTATGTGTTTTAGCATTGTCATGTTGAAGAATGCAAGGTGTTCCCTGAAAGAGACGTCTGGATGGAAGCATATGTTGCTCGAGAACCTGGATATACCTTTCAGCATCAATGGTGTTCTTCCAGATGTGTAAGCTGCCCATGCCAAACACTTTATGCAACACCATACTATTAGAGATGCAGGCTTCTGAACTGAGCACTGATAACAACTTGGGTCGTCCTTCTCCTCAGGACTTGGGTAGTCCTTTTCCACAGTCACATTTCAAATGACCCTAGGCCCAGAGAAGATGCACTTCTGGATCTTGTTCAGATACGGCTTCTTCTTTGAAATATATGAATATATATAGTGAATTGTGTTCACAGATAATATTCTTTGGTAATATTCCTGAGCCTATTTTGTGATTTCCAATACAGAAGCAGCCTGTATGTGATACAGTCTTCTAAGGGCCCGAAGATCACAGACACCCAGTATGGTTTTCCACCCTTGACCCTTATGCACAGAGATTCTTCCAGAATCTTTTAATAATAATATACAATGTAGATGATATGTTCAAACTCTTTGTAATTTTACACTGTCAAACTCCTTTCTGATATCGCTCCACTATTTGTCCGTGCAGAATTAGGTGATCCTCTTCCCATCTTTACTTCTGAGAGCCACTGCCAGTCCAAGATGCTTCTTTTATACTCAGTCATGTTAATGACTTATTGCCAATTGGTCCTCCAGCTGTTCCTTTTTGAACCTTTAACTTTCCAGCCCCGTCCCAACTTTGAGATGTGTTGCTTCCACAAAATTCCAAATGAGCCAATATTTGCCATGAAATTTCAAAATGTCTCACTTTCGACACTTGATATGTCTATGTTTTATTGTGAATACAATATCAGTTTTGACACTTGTAAATTATTATATTACATTTTTATTTACAGTTTGTACATTGGCCCAACTTTTTTGGAATTTGGAATCAATGCATCAAAATAAACCAGAATATCTATATTTATTTCAGTAATTCAATACTGCATACATTATATATATTCATTAAAAACAATGTGATCTATTCCAAGTTTTTATTTCTGTTACTGTTGATGAATATAGATAAATAAGAATATTTAACAGAAAACACCTGCAAAGTCTTACAAGTGTTTAAAATGGACCATTTAAGTCCATTTAGGTTAAATAGGTTACATAATTATGGGGAAGACACTCACAGTCATTGACACACTCTACAAAGAGGTTATGTCACAGAATGCTGTATCGAAGCATATTAATGAAAAGTTTAGTGGAAAGAAGTGTGGTAGAAAAAGTTGCACAAGCAACCAGTAAATTACCAGCCTTGAAAGAACAGTCAAGAAAAGGTCGTTAAAAATATATAGGTGATTCATTATGTCATCTGCAAGTGTCAGCACAGCCATCTACCAGAAAATTCATGCTACGCTCTGCCGACAAGCTTTTTGGAGATGGAAATTTCATTGTCCAGCCGGACTTGGCACCTATCCAAACTGACAAAATTACCGATACCTGGTTTATTAACCACAGTATCACTCTGCTTGATTGGCCAGTAAACTCACCTGACCTAAATCCCATAGAGAATATATAGGGTAATGTCAAGAGGAAGATGAGTGGCACTAGACCCAACAATGCATATGAACTGAAGGCTGCTATTAAAGCAACCTGGGCTTCCATAACACCTCAGGAGTGCAACAGGCAGATTGCCTCCATGCCATGCTGATGCAGCAATTCATACAAAAAGAGCCCCAACCAAGTATTGAGTGTATTTCTGTACATACTTTTCAGTAGGCCAAAAATATGCATAAAATTCAATTTGGTCTTATACAATATACTAATTTTCTGGGATAATAATTTTGGGTTTTCATTGACAGAAATAAACACTCGAAATAAATCACTGTGTTCGTAACTAATATATAATATTAATATTATATATTATATATTATATATAACTAATATAAATACTAATATATATAATGTATGCATTTCACTCTTTGTATTAAATTATTGAAATAAATTAACTTTTTGATAATATTCTAATTCATTGCTATGGTCTTCTATATAGCCGTAAGCAGCAATTAACTGGGTCTGTACTATTAGGCCCATGAGACCTGCTGCAGACCTAGGATCAATATAATGGCCATTTTGTTAGGAACATTGCAGGTGGGTAGAGAAGTCCTATATTAATAATTTCTTTTTTATATTAATATAAGACAACAATGCAAAAAAATCTAAGCATATATTTCAAAAAAATCCCACATCAAAAAAACAAATCATGTGCTCTCTTCCCAAGATGGGAGAATACAAAAAGAGGGATCTTCAACCATTCCTCCTTGCACATCCTCTCTAAATCGTCCTGGGTCTTTTCTTATGCACCCTCTTTCTTCAGTTCACCCCACAGGCTTTCTATTGGGTTGAGGTCCGGGTTCTGAGATGGCCATAAGAGGCCATGTTTAGGGTCATTATCTTGCTATAAAACCAAGTAACTACATATCTTGAGCTTTCTGGCAGAGGACACCAGATTCTGATTCAAAATGTTCAAATACATTTATTTCCAAGAAATTGTTAAAGGTGCCAATAATTGTGGAACAGTTCATTTTATGGGAAATCATTATTTCTTAGTCAGGATATTTCCTTTAATTTTTTTCCACTTGCGTTGAAGGTTGCTTTTTCAATTTTAGTGAGATTATGCTTCTGCAATAAAGAAGCATAAAAATTTATGTATTTTAAAGGCTTTGAACACATTTTAACTAGAGTTGCCAATAATTATGGATGACGTGTATTTTTATCAAGTCAATTACTGACAGAACAGGAAGCTGAAATGTTAAGTCTAGGCTTAGTCATGGCTTGGTTTATACTCTGTCGTACTGTTTACTATGGAACCTTTTACAGAAATGTCTGTGCTTTTCCAAATCGGGTGCAAACAAATTTATTTTTACACCTTTAATAAAACCTAAAATTTGTCTAATTCAATAGAAAATAAAAATATGAAAACATTCAAAAACTAAAATAAAATGGGTGGTGCTTTTGCTTCGCAACAATAAGGACTTGGGTTCGATAACTGGATGGGACAACTCAGAAATTTTCTGTGTGGAGTTTGCATGTGATTTTCTTTAGGTGTTCCAGTTTCCTCCCAAATTCCGAATGGTTAGTGTGTTAGGCAGTTAGTGTGTGAATGTGTGTGGAACTGTGTTTGTCATACAATGTATTGCACTCAGAGTTGCCAGATGGACACCTGCTGGCCTACGATCAAGTGCAAGAAAATTAATAAATGAGTAAATGAATATAGCTGAATAAGTGTTCACACCCTTATACAATTGGAGACATTACCACATTCAAATTCCTATTAAATACACTCCTGATCAAAATCTTAAAAAATGATAGAATTTGCATTTTGCACATGTGAAGCTTAAGAAGGCTCCAAGTTGAGCGTCACAATGCTAAAAGAAGAAAACAACATTTTTGATCAGATTTGATCAAGAGTGTAGTAATCAGTACACACATGCCAATAATTACTATGATCCTGCAATCTTACAGAAAATGCCACAATCCAAAAAAGCCCTGTTAAAATGTATTAGAAGACAAAACATGATCAATTATTAAATACACAGTGGAACAAGTGGATAAAATATAACTCAAAAGTGTCAATAGCCAGAACTGGATGTGCCTTCAAAATATTTTAAAATGTTTGGGATGCTGCCAAGACACCCACAGCAACATTTAGAGTAGTTACAGGAATCTATGCTTATACAAAGCAGACTTCACAAGGAGGTGAACATCCTCCATTTACAGTACAAGACATGTACAGGGCAGCAGCTCTGCCAATACCTTTCAGATAAACTGCACATGCTTTATGATTGTTTCTCCACTCTTGGTTCAACCATGATGCCATGGTATAGGTACAGCTCACAAGTGCAGCTCTTGCTGCAGAAATGTCATCATACCTAGCCAATCAGAAAATATGTCCATATTTATTACTAATCTTAGCACCACTTTTCAGTTTGCTGCTCCATATTTTTGAAATCAACTACAATCTGGTCTGAATCTGTAGGACCTGATCTCCTTTATTTATTATAATTTATTATAATGGTAAAATACAGACGTTTAATTTATTAATAATTAATTAAGTTCACTTCTATGTTAATGGCTGCACTTAATTTAAACAGTTTATCTATATCTCCTAAATGTTGCCTTTCGTAGTGTAGTGTTCAGATCCATGCATTCTGCAATGCATTAATTAGTGATTATATGCTATGCTCATGTGTTCCTAATTCAGTGATCACTCAGTGCATATACAGTGCATCTGAAAAGAATTCACATCACTTTATTTCTTCCACATTTTGTTATATTAAAAGTAAAAAACAAAATGTCACATGTACATTAGTATTTACAGCCTGTGCTAAAGGCTTTGTTGAAGCAGCTCTGGCAGCAATTAAATCCTCAAGGCTTTTCGAGTATGATGCTACAAGCTTGGCACACCAATTTTGGACCGTTTCTCTCATCTTCAATGCAGAACCACTTGAGCTCTCCATTCAGGTTTAATGGAGAGCTCGATGCAAAGCCATTTTTAAGTCTCTCCATACATGTTCAAGTCTGAGGTCTCTCTGGGCCACTGAAGAACATTTACACTGTTGTCCCAGAGCTACTCTTCTGTTATCTTATCTTGCTTAGGATCTTTGTCCTGTATGCAGGGAAACCTTCACCCCAATCTGAGATCCAGAGCACTCTGGAGCCGTTTTAAGGATGTCTCCATTACATTGCTGCATTCATCCTTCCCTGGACCCTGACTACTCTCCCAGATCCTGCTGCCAAACACAACCCCACAGCTGCCACCACTTTGCTTCACTGAACAGATGGTGCCTGCTTTCCTCCGGTCATGACACTTGGAATGAAGGTCGAGGAGTTCATTAATTGTTTCATCAGACCAGAGAATTTTTTTCTCCTGGTCTGAGAGTCCTTTATGTATCTTGTGGCAAACTCCAAGCGATCTGTCTTATGCCTTTTACTGAGGAGTGCCTTTAGTTCTGCCATTTTACCATACATGCCTTATTGATGTGAATTGTAGTCTTTTTCGAAGGTTCTCCTCTCTCCAAAGAGCAATGCAGAAATGTTTGTAATAGTGACCCTTGGGAACTTGTTCCATTAACATAAAATGGATGCCACTGTGCTTATTAAGACCTTCAATGATTTTGAAAAATCTTTGTACCCTTACCCAGATCTGTGCTTTCCATACAATCGTCTCTCGGAGTTCTATAGACAATTCTTGGACTTTATGGCTTGGCTTGTGCTCCGACATATGGATCTAATATAGATAGGCGTGTGCCTTTCCAAATAATGTCCAATCAACTGGATTTACCACAGATGAACTCCAGTTTTAAAAACAGGATACACCTGAGCTCAATTTTAAGGGCCATGGCTAAGGCTGTGAATGTGTTTTTTTTTTAATTAAAAGTTAAAAAATTTTAAATGAACTGTTTTCACTTTGTCATTATGAAGTATTGTATGTATATGTTTGACCATATCAATTAGATCCATATGTATGGAGGGCATGTATATGTTTGAGGCTGTAATATAACAAAGGTAAAAAAATGAAGTGCTGTGAAAATTTTTCAGATGCACTGTAAATTTAATACAGATATTAGTCTGAAAAACAATGGTGGCTTATTTATTATTTGGCCACATTATTTTCAATGGCATAAAAAACAATTTTGTACCTCTTTGTCCAGATAGGAGAGTACTGATTCAGTCTCATTAAGGAGAGCCACGCTGCATTTCCCCCTTAAAAAAAGCAGAAAAAGATTTCAGAATCACACCAACACAGAGCAAGCTATTCACACAGACCCTGACACAGCAGGGGCATGAGGTGCAAAAATACAAAAAAAATGTGTGAATGAAAAAAGGTGTAAAAAATACTAAGAATGCGAAGTAGGGGAAAGGTAAAAATGCGGGGGTTAGCTAAGGTAGCATGAAGGAGGTTAAACAAGACTTTCATTCTGCTCCTTCAACTAGGTGAAGGTGTTACAGGGAGACATGCCACTTAAAATTAGACACAGTTTCAAGCAACTAATGAATATATTCAAAGACTTTGTAGTAGACATGATCAAGTGCTGATGTGTGCTGACTCTTCTGGTTCTGATTTTATCAAGATCAGATTAGATAAGTTAATCCTTTATTAGTCCCGCACTGGGAAAAACTTCAGTGACACAGGTGCAAGATGATGACAGTATACAAAATAAATAAAAGTCAGTAATAATAAACACAAGAACAGCAATACACA
Organism: Aspidoras spilotus; assembly: GCA_028565295.1. Classification (NCBI taxonomy): domain Eukaryota; kingdom Metazoa; phylum Chordata; class Actinopteri; order Siluriformes; family Callichthyidae; genus Aspidoras; species Aspidoras spilotus. The sequence goes on from JAOUQV010000046.1 coordinate 3,942,481, forward strand.
ATATGGCTTAAACACATGTGCACAAACATTGCACAGTCTCTATATTGTACAAAGAAGGAATAAGAGAATGAATGAAATTTATAAATGTGTGTATGTATGGTCTACCGTGAGCAGTGCTGCATTACCACAAATACATCATCTGGAGAGGTATTTCCTGAATATGTAGCTTGTTAAAAATTACATATATATTCACTTATTTTAGGCTGTTAGATTGTTAGGGTGTAATATATACGTTTCATACGTTTCATGTTCGCATCAGTGATTATAAATGATGACATTATATAACCGATTTTAGAAAATCACCGAAGGCTAATTACAACCGTAACATGTTAGCATTAAGATGATTAATACTGCTTGTAGCTCTAACTGTTAAGGTCTATTTATCCTTGTCTGTAGTATGCACAAGTTGAACACCTAACCTTCATGTAAGAGACGATGTAGTTAAATAACTGGTGCAGATTATAGTTTTAAAAAATATGGTAAGTAGGTCGGTAATTTTTGTTCTAATTCCTATACAACATGTCCCATGTAATAAAGTATTAAATGACATACAATATCCAAAACAACATGTCTTTTAATGCCCGACGACGAGTCAGATATTTCCTCTTATTTTGAAATCAGAAGCAAACTGTGGTCAGTGAAAGCAATAAACTGGTTTTCTCATATTCTATTCATTCTATTCACTAATCTATTCATTACATA
>JAOUQV010000046.1:3947086-3962849 GCA_028565295.1 Aspidoras spilotus
CACCAGGCTTGTCCAATTTAGCCATGAAACCTCCCACACTAAAATGACAGGTGTTTCAGTTTTATTGTCTAACCCCTATATATCGAACACCCCTTACTTAAAGCATCCGCTTGGCTAGAGACTTACATAAATAAAATTATAAAATAGAAATACAAAATAAAAACATAAAGTAATATTGAAATATAAATTAAAAAAGAAAGACAAGTAGAAAATAGAAATATCAAATAAAAATAAATAAAATGAAAACCTCTCGCACTCACACACTATACTATTGTTACTATACTATGGATACTATTGTTTGTTATATTAAGTTGATATTTAGACATTTATACTTTTTGTTATTTATTCTGAGATGGATTTGTGTACCCCCTTTTCCTATATTAAGGCTTAGTTTCGGAGCCAATAAGAATAGAATGTTAAGCATAAATGCAAGTGTTGTTTAAATAAAAGCCTTTAGTGAGGAATAACAGGCAATAGCTTGTTCATTTAAAAATACATGTCATGATTCATAACACACTAATGGTGTGTTTGTTTAAAACCACAAAAGTAGGATTTATTTGAGTACTCAATCAAAAACATCGACAGAAAACTTGAATCAAAAAATATTTGGTAAGCACATCCCTATTGTGAAGTATGTTCACCGACATCTGCTTGCTGGAATCAATGGAAAAAATCGTCCCAAATATTCCAGTGACCATTATTATGTATGTAGTATTATGTATTATTAAAATTATTATTAATAGAAATATAGTAGATTTATTCCTAAGATGCCCCAAATATTCTGTAACTGCCCTTACAATGAAGCCATCTGTATGTGTAATTGAGTGCATGGACAATGAATTTCTGGGAACAAAGAATGAATAACCGTAAACCATTTTTTATTGTGCCACATATTTAGTTAATACACAATCTTGCAGAAAATTTTTCTCTAAGGGATTAAAAGCTTTCTGAAAGAACGAACAAAAACAATGTCAATGTTATACACCGTCATCTCTATGAAATGGTTGTCTGAACAGATATGCTCAGTGGAATAGAGTAAACAGAATACTGACAGAGCATCTCAAACTCGTCGGCCCTTTAGCCCCAACCAGGGATTCGATCCCCAGTAACTACTGCTTCTGGCTTTTTCCAACAACATTCTACAACCACTGAGCAACAGTGCCCCTAGGTACAATGTGTTAAAAGCCTTTAAAATACATTTATTTTCCTCTCTTGTAATTTTTTATTGCAGTAAAATAATGTCACTTAGAAATTTATGAAAAAAAACAACCTTCAACTCAAGTGAAAAGAAAAAAATCCTGACTAAGAAATAATTATTTCTTATAAAATGACCTGTTCCACAATTTTTGGCACCCTTATCAATTTCTTGGAAATAAATGTATTTAAATAATTTGCCATTTCTACTGTAGTTTATAAAGTGGATAAAAGTATCTAGGAACCTTTAATTAGTAATTCATCACTTCCTGTTTCCCTGGGATATAAATACAGCGTTACACAAAGGCCTATTTCTCTTAAACATGGGAAAGAAACAAGAATACACTATTAAATTAAGGCAGATGTGTGTTGACCTCTATAAATCAGACAATATCTACAAAAAAAGCCAATAACCTGCAGATGCCCTTATCTACAGTCAGAGCAATCATCAAAAAGTTCAAAAGATCTGGAACTGTGACAGACACGCCTAGAAGAGGATGCAAGTGTATCTTGCCACCACACACAGTAAGAAGGATGATAAGTAAAAAGTCTCCAAATCTTAATGCAAGAGAATTTAATCAAATGGTAGCATCTTGGGGTTATGAGATCTCCCAAACAAGCATCAGGCGTTATTTACATGCCAACCAGCTGTTTAGGTTTAGAAAGCCTTTCTATGACGTGTAAACGAATGGAGTTTTAACTGGCAGTGTGTGTTTTGGTCAAATGAGACCAAGATAGAGCTTTTTGGCTTTCTGGTGGATGAGTACGCAGAAAAACACATGCCTGTTTCTCCTCCAAAGGGCTGGGAACGTGGTAAGGATACACGGGATCATGAACTCTTTAAAATATCAGGACATTTCGAATCAGAATCTGGTAGCCTCTGCCCGAAAGCTGAAGATGGGTTGTCACTGGGTCTTTCAGCAAGATAATGACCTTAAACATGTGGCCAAATCTACTCAAAAATGTTTCACAAGGAACAAAATCAAGCTTCTCTTATGTCCATCTCAGTCCCCAGACCTCAACCCAATAAAAAACTTGTGGGGTAAGCTGAAAAGGAGAGTGCAAAGAAGAACCAGGACTCTGGATTTAGAGAGGTTTTGCAAATGGTTGAAGATCCCCCTTTCTGTATTCTCCGATATTGTGAAGAGTTATAGGAGAAGATTAAGTGCTGTCTTGTTGGCAAAAGGAAGGTGCACAAAATACTAACACCAGGGGTGCCAATTATTGTGGCACACATGATTTTATATAAAAGATTTATTTCTTATTGTGTGATTTTTATTTTCACCAAATAAAGGAACTTGAATTAAAGCTTAGATTTTTTACATTTTTGTATATTATTTAAAAATAATTGCCAATAATTATGAAGGGCGCTGTATAAAACATAATATAAGGAGCCCATTTCAAGTAAAATCTCTGGGTGTTTTATCAGCATAATTATCCATCTGCATTAAGACAGTGTTCTTTACAACCCCAATTCCAGTGTTACAAAGTTGGTGCATTGTGTTAAACATAAATAAAGATACAATGATTTTCAAATCCTATTTAACCCATATTCAACTGAATACATTACAAAGAAAAGATATTAATGATCAAATGGATATACTTTTTTTAAATATTCACTGATTTTGAATTTGATGCCTGCAACACCTTCCAAAAGAGCTGGGACAGTAGCAAGGAAACAATGGGAACTTTGACGAATGCTCAAAGAAAGGGAAAACAGGTTATTCTGGAGAAATCTCTGCAAATAAGCGGCAAGGCTAAAAACCAACCTGTGACCTTCGATCCCTCAGACGGCACTGTATTAAAACCGAAATTATTCTAAAGCTTCAACAATTAGCGTCTCAGTCACTTAGAGTCACTAGCGCCAAGACACTTAGAGTGTTGTTAAAAGTAAAGGTGATGCAACACAGTGGTAAACATTACAGTGTCCAACTATTTTGAAAGGTGCTGCAGGCATCAAATTTGAAATGTGCGAATATTTGCAAAAATCAATAGAGTTTATCTGTTTGAACCTAAATATCTTTGTAGTGTATTCAACTATATATGGGTTGAAAATGTTTTGCAAATCATTGTATTCTGATTTTATTTATTTATTTATTTTTTATATAATGTTCGACCTTCATTGCAATAGTGGTTACAAGGGCCTGAAATACAAAATTAATAATTAATCCAGGTTGTATTTATAAATTACATTTATATTAAAACCAAATAAAAGAAATGTCACTAGCATTCTGCTTTTCAACTTTTCTAATTTGATTTATTGAAATACACTGAGATAAATCAAATTGTGCAGAATAAATATATTATAGACAAGCAGCTACAGATGGCACAGGTGCACTCCACTTTAACCTTTTCTGTTGCCAGGGGAACAACTGGTTTAACACCTGTCACCAAATATTGCATTACGCCCGCATCAGAAACTAACATGAATAGAGATTGGATGACAAATTCTTATCAGGATCTAATATGGAACCAGGTGGACACAATCAATTTGAATTAAACCAATGTTAAATTGTGCACTTGCGTGCAATAAAACCAGAAACACACCAATGCAAACAAATCTCATCTGAGAAGCTCAGAATTAAACAAGGGTGACTAAGATTCCTGTGTGGAGCAGTATTTTAAATTATTGTTGTGAATTCATTGATAAAATAACATAAGTTTCTAAAAGAATTAAACTGTTATTAGTTTCTTTTCCACATTTCGTTATGTTATAACCTATTTACACACTTTCCCCCTTAGAATTCTACACAAAATACTCCATAATGACTAAGTAAAAATGTTTGTTTGAATTTTTGCTAACTTATTTTGTCCCAAAGCCACTCCTTTGTTCTTAGGGTTGTTGTCCTGTTGAAAGGTGAACCTTCTGATGTGCAGAGTGCTCTGGAGCAAGTTTTCTTTGAGAATGTCTCTGTACATTGCTGCATTCATCATTCCCTCAACCCTGAATTGTCTCCCAGTTTGTGCTGCCAAAAAATAACCCCAGCACTTTGCTTCACTGTAGTGATGGTTCCTGGTTTTCACCAAATGTATGTTTTATTAGACTAGAGAATGTATTTTTCTTTCATGGTCTGAGAGTCCTTAAGGTGCCTTTTGGCAAAATCCAAGCGATCTGTCTTTTGCCTTATACTGGGGAGTGGCTTACGTCTGGACACTGTACAATACAGGCATGACTGGTGAAGTGCAACAGAAATGGTTGTCCCTCTCACAGGTTCAAGCCCTTCTACCCCGATTACCCAGAATGGCCGGGCGGGCAACTGTAATAAGAGTCCTGGTGGAGTGTTCCACTTGCACATAATGGAAGACATTGTGCTCATTGGGACCTTCACTGTTTCAGAAACTTCCATTCCCCAGATCTGTGTTTCGATACAATCCTCCATGTCTTGGTTTGTACTTTATTGCTTGGCCATGTATTGTCAACTATGGGACCTTAAAAGACAGATGTGTGCCATTTCAAATTATATTAAATTAACTGGATTTATCACAGCTGGACTCCAATCAAGTTGTCAAAACAACTGATGTGGAAACAGGATACACCTAATCTCAAATATTTTAAATAAATTTGCAAAAATTCAAAACAAACAGTTTACTTTGTCGTTACGGGTTAAAAAAATTTTAATACATTTTGGAATAATAATATTTTGTTATGTTTTGCAACATAATTTGGAAAAGTAAGCTATACACACACACACACACACACCCACAGGAACTGTACCTTGTTCAGCTCTTCTATTCTACGGATCAGATAAGGATTGCTTGAAGAATTCTCAAAAAAGACATAATCTGCAACAAGAAACATGGCATTTCATTCTGGGTTGCTTTTCCTATTCATTCAAAACATACAGTAATCAAATTCACTGCACAAAAATATCATTATGCTGACTATAACACATTTCCTCTCACTGAATTATTCTCGGGTGAGATGCTCATGCATAATAACATAAAATCAACCATTTTTATTGTTTTAAATTGAATACTAATTGCTATAAGCCACAGAATTCAAAAGAGTATAAACACACAGTAGATTTGCACAATGTTAACATATTTTAAAAAAATAAAGCTATTATTTTTATTTTTCTCTTTATTGAACACGTAGAAAAATTATGCAGAACCTGACCATCACATCTAATGTGATTCTTAAAAAAAACGTTTCCAGATTTACTCCACCTTTTGCTGTTAAAATAACCTCCACTTTTCTTGGAAGCCATGCTACTATATTTAAAAGCCTGGCTTAGAAGATTTATGCTCATTCACCCACAAGAGCATTAGTTAAATCAGGTGAGAACGTCTGGGTGTAATAAGTCCTCCTGTTTCAGTTCATCCCCATAATGTTCAATAGAGCTAAGGTCAGAATCATGTCTTTATGAAGCTTGCTTTGTGCACAGGGAAATTGTCCTTCCATAATAGTTTTGTACAAACGACAAGGGAAATTTTATAAAATTGCATGCTTCAATTTTGTGCCACCAGCATTTGACTATGCAGTCTGTGGATGTCTGGAAGCTCTTGTCACTGAGAATTTACTAATCATACACAGAACAATTAATAAATTAGGAACATCTGGAGGAAGAAGTTGGTCCACCTTTTTAATTAATTAGAGTTTGCAGACTTTGGGGAACAGACTGAACATGGTAGTGGATCCATATCAAAGTCAATGCATTGTGGCTGCAACAATGCTGCAAGTTCACATCACTAGCTGATGCTTACCTAACAGGAAAATGACACGTGACTGGCTGCTATGTGATCTTCAGCTGGATGTTTCAGCAGGTACAGCTGCTATACCATGGTACGTAAACAGCCAAAAAGTGCAGCTGTTGCTGAAACACTGGCATACCTCTGGGCTCCAACTATCTGTCCATGGTCAATGTAGTGCTTCCGTTTACCCATAAACGGTGAATTTTTCCTCCTGCTGTGCAGTGTTTTAGTTTGTTTATTTATTGCTTGATTCATTAATGTCATCTTTGGGAACAGTAGCCATGTTAATGACTGGAACACAAGTTTCACATCTTAAAACTCAAGTAATATCTATACAGAAGTCAAGGACAATTTTAACATCTACAATTTATCTAGTGTGCATGTATTGGGGAGAAAACCAGAGTACCCCCCACGCAAATACAAAAAGAACATGCACACAGAAATGACCTGTTACCCCACCTAGGGATAAAACTAACATCTTCCTTGCTCAGCACCACCGTGCTGAGATCACATACACAGCTTATATGGAATCTGACTGTGAGGTCAATTTTAATTGGTCGTGTTCACGTGGGTTTACTCTGGGTACCCCGGCGTCTTCCCAAATTATCATTGACTTGTGTATAGATATATGACGCGTAATTTTGTAGAAATATGACTTTTGTATAAGACTGTGTACCTGTCATTCACATGGCTACCGATGCTGAAGATGATGTTAAGCAATCAATTAAAAAAAACATTCATTGGGATTCATCTCACCACATACTTGCCACTTCCTAGTCTAGCGAGTGTTCAGTGTATTTCCAACCGTTACTGTAGAAAAAACAGTAACGAGCTCTGATGGCATTGCGGTTTAAGATAATTTGTCATATCTTCATGCGTGTATTGTGCCGGACATCAATAAATGCATTCTCATGATATTTAATTATTTATTTATTGTCTAACGTTATCCTCAGCACCAGTGGCTATTCTAATGACAGGAACATGGTCATACACAAGTCTCATATTATACGCAAAGTTACATATCAATACACAAGTTAATGAGAATTTAGCACTTCCAATTTACCTTGCATTCATTACCTAGCAACAGTCTTTGGACTGTGGGAGGAAACCGGAGCACCCAGACAAAACCCATGCAAACACAGAGAACATGCAAACTGCACACAGAAAATCCCAGGTCGCGCCACCCGGGGATCGAATCTGGGTACTCTCGCTGTGAGGCAAAAGCACTATCCACTGCGCCACTGTGCCGCCCCATTCTCATAATAGAATGTCTGTAATGTGCCAGATGATTTACGAATGATCCCATAAGGTGAACATGAGAATCATGTCCTGCAATAATACATTCATAATGCTTCTTATTATTTTGAAGATGAAGCAGAAATTGGCCTTGGTGCTAAAAAGCACACATTTGGAAAAAGTACAACAATGCTTGCATTCATGTTTTTGTAAGGGTTTAAAAAGTAGCGTTGTATAAATGCATATTTTTATTTACACCTAAAGGTTGAACCTGCTATTTATATTGATAAACGTATACAGTACTATGTCACCCGAGTCAATAACAGTGTGTTTGTCATTGATTACCTTATACTGTTGTTGATGCAATATTGTATTTTTCCCCTGCATATATTCCTTTATTATACACAGAGACAAACCAAATAGCACTGAATTTATGTAATAACATTTATATAAATACCCTAATGCAATCCAGGTTCATTTACAGAACAAACACTGGCTTACTGTTATGCGTATTTTCTTTATTTCGCCACGAATTATTGTCGCCATGAAACAATGACGGATTCACCGGCATGCGCAGCTAATCACTATTGTAGCTGGCTAATTATTAAACAATGAGAGTAGAAATGGCAAAACATTTGCTTTTATTCAATAAAGTTTGTATTGGAGAAAGAAAATGCGAACCGTCGCGTTATTCACACTAGAAATAAAATTGTTCGTGTGCATTCTGCCCGCAGATATTAATAAAAAATAATAACTATGTGGGTATTCGGTAAACTCAGATGTAAAATGCTAGTTGACTAGCACGCCGTACCATGGACTCAATTAAAATATACAAAACTATAAACGTTATTAAACAAACGTATCTGTTTAAAACTAACCCCGGACAACATTTAAGGAAAATACATCATATACGCTAAAGAGTGACATAAGAGGAAGCGGCTTTCATTTGGCCCATATCTGCACCTTTAATAGCGTTAGCTAGTTTGATTAGCTCTGATGATGTGTTTACGATAGCTAGCCACGAATGAAACTAGCATTCTTTTGCTAGTGCGGCTAAATAAGGGCCCCACACGCATTCCAATGAATTCGCAATAAATTTAATTAGTGGTCGATTTCAAAATGGTGGGTTTCAAGCGCACCGTCCGGTAATGTTGGTCTTATATTCGCGCTCAAGCAAGAAATGCAACTAAAAAAACTCTTCCGGCTAACGTGGAATTACAAATACAAATTGTAATAGCCTACCTCCGACCCGGTACATGTTGGCCGCCATTTCTGCCCTCCCGTAGTAGTAAAAAAACAAAACATAAACTAAAAAATAACAATAATAAATAGGTAAATAAAAATATACAATAATTAATTAATTATTATTAAAACGTTGCAGAATGGTGTAGAAAGGGGTAAACTGTAATATGATCTTGTCAATATTCTTTCCCTCGTTTGGGTATCTTTTTTTTGTTAGAGGAGAGCCCCTTTCTCGGATCTCTCTCTTTCCCTCTTTCGCCGATACAGACACACACATACACACACACATACACACACACACGTACAGTAAATTAAGGAAAGGAATTGGAAGTAGTGTACGTGTGAAAGTGAACAAAATGAGAGAGTACAAAACTTTATATTGGATAAATATAAGTAGGATATTGTGGGAATTCTTCTGTAATCTTGTACATTTCTGTGGTAACCCCATTTTATTAAAATAAAATATCACAGAATTAATATTTGCACTACATTTGGAACAATGCTTGTTCTAGTCTTCTTTCCCACTTACTGATACTTTTTTATCTGGTAATATCATACTTTTTTCATTTATTAATTTTCTATACCTAGTATATAATCCTATAATCCTAGTTTTAGGGTCACAGGGAAGTCAGTGCTCACCCAGCAACTCTGGGTGTGACGGCGGAACCAACCTTAAGCGGGACACCAATCCATCATAGGTTGCAAACACACACACTCACAGGCAATTTAGAGACACAAATTAACCAATAATGCATGTCTTTAGAATGTGGGTGGAAACCAGAGTACTTGGAAAAAACCTGCACGAAAATAGACGGCATACAGAAATTTCCTGAGTGGCACTACCCAGGGCTTGGACCCGGGATCTTTTTGCTGTGAGGCTACAGCACTATCAACTGCGCTACAGTGCTGCCATATATAGTACATTCACATGCTTGTTGTTTATATAATGATAATTTTGCTTTTAATTTGTCCATACAGTGTCATTTATTAGTCTGAATGATATATTTCTGCCTTTCAAAAATACAATTTCTATTGGGATTAGAGTTCCATCCATCCATCCATCTATCTACGTTTAACTCAGTTGCTCCCCTAAACCATGCCAGAGTCAGAGAGCACAAAACTTTCCTCTATAATTCTATATATTTCTCAGATTGCCTAAATGTGAACTCTCTGTGTCTCTCTTGATCAGCCAATAAACCCATGTTAAACAATAATACACACACATGCAAACACACACACACACAAAGAGAGAGAGCTCATACATGCACAATTGGTTTCTGCCACCATCTGCCACTGTGTTTTATCTCAAACTGTCATCATGTTTCTGTCCACAGTTGTTGGATCTTTTCCTCAATCTAGCAAGAAAATTTTAAATTTTCAAACAGAAATAAAGATTTCAGTGTTTTTTTTTGAATATATGCTACATAATTTAATGTTACAACCATAGCTATTGCTTGTGAATCGGGTCTTACTTGTGTGGAACTCTTTTTAAAAAGGAAAGTTGAATCAGTTCATTTGGACATATGGTTTTGCGAGGAGATCTTAGGCTGCTTGATGTTATGGCAAAAAAGAAGCAAATGTGATGTTAAAAGCTCCAGAAGCATGAGGCAGATTCTGAAAGACATTCAGTTAAAACTTAGCAGCTTATTTCTGTAAAGTAATATAAAAAAGTCTTCATGTACTGTCATATGCCATCATAACATCGCAATGTTAGCTGCACAGATTTGTCCAGTGTTCTCTGTCTCGTCTCGCTTGTAGCAATCTGACTCCTGGCACATGCTGTAAAACAAAGGTCGCAATGCAATAAGCAAAAATAAATAAATGGAAATCACTATTTTTTTATATATACAGTGTTCTATGATACATTTTAAGCAGTATTATATGTACACTAGTTGAAAAAGACTGTCACTGAATATGATATAGCTCTTCTGGAAACTTTTCAACATTTGCTTCTTTTTTGCAGCAAAACTCAGCACAATTAATAATTATTATTATTTTTATTATTATTTTCTACAAAATTGTCTGTTATGTAATATGTGGCATTCTTTATTGACATACAGTACAAACATTTCAGTGTAAGTTTTAGTTTTGATTGGAAAGTAATTTTTGGGAATATAACATATCTGTTGTGAAGAAAAAGAATTATATAGCCCTTAAAACTTCTGCACACTATTGTATATTCTATCATTCTTCTCATCGGTCAGATCTTTTCAGTGTGATCTATTTGTAGATAGCAATCTTATCATGAGAAGTAATGTACATCTTCGAAATATTGTCAATTGTCATATTGGAGCATTTGATATTTGCATCTTTTGATTATTGCTTTAAGTTGGACAAGGGATTTTAGGGTCTTACTCAATGGTTTGCATTGCCTATATTGGGATATGAGACTGCAACCCTCCAATTAGTAGAATGTTACCAATATCTGCTGAGAAAGCACTTTGACTTTTCATTATGGTAAAAAAATAATATAAAATATATAAACCTAATAAATAAAAGCAAGGCTACTGGATTTTGCTTCGGAGAGTGTGACAGTTAAAAGTGTGACTATACAATTGATGTATAGTATTGTGAAAAAAAGCTTAGGCACATGCAAAGATGAAATAAAGAACATAACATGACATAATAAAATACTTTATGTAACATGTTTCATTCTTTATTGACAAACAAATTATTCCATACTGACTCAATAATGCTGAATTCCTACAAATAACCTCTCTAACCCCCTACTTGGTGTTTATATTGCCCCTAAATGTATGTATGTATACTAATATGTATGTATTGCCCCTAAATGTATGTATGTATTGCCCCTAAACGTATGTATGTGCCCCTACTTGGTGTTTATATTGCAGTACATCAGGGTTCTAACGTAATGTGTTGATCTCAAGGTGTGGAAATATGGAAAGGCTGCTGCAGTGGGCATGGCTCGATATGCGTCTCAATGGCTCCGACGTCTGCCTGAAAAAAGTAATCAAGATGTGGACCAGCTGGCCTTTCTAATCCAGTGATCGTTCGGTTTACGTAATCTTGTGTCACCTGGCGAGGAACTGATATTACTAGCGAAGTTAGTACAGAGTTACTGAGTGAAATCGGTTTATTAATTTGGGATTGAAAGTCTGTAACGTTTGCATTTTCAAATCACTTAATTTTTCATTTAATTTCTGCCTTTAAAATTCACAGTCTGGTGAGATACATACCCCGTTGCGTAAAACAGCCGAAATTGTAACAAAGAGAGAGAGAGAGAGAGAGAGAGAGAAAGAGAGAGAGAGAAGGGACAGTGTGTGTATGAGCGAGAAAGCAAGCGTGAGAGGGAGTGTGTGAGAGAGAACACTTAAGTTGAGATGGGAAAGGCAACGCAAAGCACACGGACGGATCTCACAGCTACTTACTCCACACAAAAATGGATCTTTTTGGTTTTCCTGCAACAATGCTCCTCAATGTGCATGAGGAATTACAATGATTATCCCAACGATCCCAGTGTTTACGCGTCTTTACCTGAATGAGAAAGGTGCGATCCTCCTGTAGCTGTGCCGAGATGAAGTTCGGCAAGAATATATGCATCTTAAATGTCGGCGGCACCAAATACGCCTTCACCCGAGAGGTGATCAAGGATTTCCCTCTCCGGAGAGTAAGTCGGTTGCATAGTTGCTCGTCGGAGAAGGAAGTACTGGAGGTGTGCGATGACTACGACCAAGAGCGAAACGAGTTCTTCTTCGATCGGCACTCCGAGGCGTTCGTCTTCATCATGCTGTATGTGCGCTCGGGAAAGCTACGCTTCGTGCCGCAAATGTGCGAGCTCTCCTTCTACAACGAGATGATCTACTGGGGGCTGGAGAGCTCGCAACTGGAGTTCTGCTGCCAGCGGCGCCTGGACGACCGCATGTCGGACACCTACACTTACTTCTCAGAGGAGGACGGGAGAGCCGAGGAGGATTCCCGAGCTGGAGACGAGGAGTCGGATATGAGGGAATCGTGCGCCGTGCGCGCAAATCCGGGCTGGCTGGAGCGCATGCGGAGGACTTTCGAGGAGCCCGCGTCTTCCGTGGCTGCGCAGATTCTCGCCTCGGTCTCTGTGATTTTTGTCATCATTTCCATGGTTATCCTGTGTGCCAGCACCCTGCCTGACTGGGACACCGCCAAGAACAACACAGTTGAAGAGCACAGGTAAAATAAAGTGCGCCGAAACGGAGCGAAAGTGAAGTGTGCTTCATGTAGTAATACAAGTATGAGCTGGGATTAATTATTAAACCTTATCAGGAACAATGCTTAACGAAGACGTTCTGTCTCTAGTCTTCTGCAATGTTTTCTTATGTCCTGTCTCCACATAATAAGACTCCAAATAAGAGTGCAACGTAGGCTCAGAGTAGAAGTCTGCACTATACCTCGGGTCCCGTCACAATACCTTGCGGACTGACTAAATTGTCATGAGCGGGGTTAATCACTCCTGTCAGTGCGCGAGCGGGAACAGATGTAGGAACACCCCGTTAATTAATAGAGAGTCTATGCGAAATAATAGTAATGAAGTGATTGATCAATGCAATAATCAAGGAGAATAATTCAAAAAGAAATATAACTCTAAAACTTCAGAGGGACAGTTACGGAAAACCGGAAGTGCTATGCCTTAGTGCATTCGAGCATTTAAAATAAAAAATCTTCCCTTTATATTGAGACGGAATGTGTTTAACCAAGATCACAAGGATAATGTGTACATACAATTGTACTGCACTGTTCTAAGAAGAGTTTCGACTCATTTTTTCCAGCCTATTTTCTCAAATCTGTCAACAGGTGAACATGTCACTCCACACAGAAAGACACTGCCCAGACCAGGAATTGTTAGATATTTTGCTGGTTTAAGTAATGCATGAGTAAATTTGAAGCACTCAATATAATTAATATAACACATGTTATGAATGCTAATGATTGGTTTAGGAACCGGGTATGAGCGGGATTAAAAAAATCCTGTCAATGTGCAGACATCTATCTCAAAGGGCCATAAAAAAGAAATGTCCAACAGGGGGCGCTAAATATCTTACTTGAGAAACCTTGAATATTGACTTATCGAGATAATCAGGCACAGGCACGTGTCATCCATATGAGCAAATGGGGCAGTGAACTCCCTGTAAAATCATGCTTCCAAAAATAGTTCCTTAGTATTTCAGTATTCCAATCTATTTTAAAAACACGATCCTCACATGAATTATCTATAGTTTCTGTAGACTTTCCAACTATTTTTTTCTGTTGGTCAAATTTTGGGTGATGGCTGCAATTCTAGCTGAGTTTAATTTGTCATACATATGGGGCAAGGCAGCTCAACGATTTTGATCCTGTGTATGTTTATTGCATAACCCTGCAGGTTTCAGTAGGGATTTCAATCCGCACTAAAATATGCCTGTATGGTTTTAAAGTAGTCTGCCCCAAGACCATATTCTGTGTCACATATGCATTCTGATACATGGAGCTGGTGTTTTTTTAAAAAAAATACTTAACTCAAGGTAGTTAGGATGCATGGAATCTGAAATGCAATGAAATCTGAATGCCTTAGGCAGTGTTAGAAGTCCCCCGACTCTAAATTGGTGACGATTTGGCACAATAGATGTGCTGCTAATATTTTAGCCCACACACTGGAGCACCATTCTACTCCGGTCAACATGTTTGTTCTCCTCAAAGGAACACTCACTGAGAAATAAGTTCTGGTTATAGAAGACTCTATACTAAGACAAGATAATTTGGCTAGACCTTCAAACTACAGCAGCTCCAACAATTTGCCTCGTAAGCTTAGCGCTGGTATCAAACACACGGCCGGTGTTTGCTAATGGATGAGTGCACCAGTGATAACTTGGTGTGCCAACAGCCTATTAGTATAGCTCCTGCTCAAACACTAGCTCCACACCATCAAGGGCCAATTATCTGGTTTAAGTCGCTCAAGTTCTCTAAATCTGTTTACCCATTTACATTTGTAGTAAGAAGTGACTTTAAGTGCTTTATGATAATATCAGTAAACACAATCTTTCTAACTAGACAGGAAACCAACAAGAATATCCTTAAGAAACTGTTGTAGAATTCTGCATGTGGGGTTTTTTTGGGGGGGGGGGGGGGGTGGTCATTTGAATAGGAAAAATAGGTTTAGTTGAGGTAAGTGCAGAATAAGTTGGTCTTCAAATAGCATTTGAAACATACCCCTAGCTGCTGAATGTTTCCTTCTGCTGTGCCATAGACAGATCAACACCTTATACGAGACATATTGTGATCAAGCAATCAACTGATTCATCATATGTCACTTGCCTATGTTTTTAATTCATTGATCTTTCAGTGTAGTATAATATACAAATAAATAGCTATCTGCTGTATGTGGTATCCCTGGGTGTATCCAGAGGGGAGATATGATTATTCTAATGGCCTAGATTTCTCAGAGGACATTAATTTAATAGAGCTAATTTGATAAAAAATATAATTCTGTGCTGGGCGACACGGTGGCGCAATGGGTAGCACTGCTGTCTCACAGTCAGAGCAGCATTTTCTGAGAAATTTCTGTGTATAATTTGCATTTTTTCTCCATGTTGTCCCCACGTTCATGTAGGTTTTCTCCTGGTTTTGCTCCAATTACGTCCCGCATTACAAAGATATGCAGTGTTACGCTCTGGGGCTTAGTTCTAAAAAAATATATATTTATGCTTTAAGTCATGTTTATAAACAGTAAACAAATGGTGACTATGCTATGACATATAGGGATTTGAGACAAAAGCTTTAGAATGGTTTACATAATGAGCTTTAGTATTAGTAGTAGCCAGTATTGACTCGTGATCAGCAGAGTTCAAATATAATTTCAGAGCTCACCTTGTTACGTAGTTCCGTTTATACAATCTGAGTATACATACGTCTACGTAAGTGAACAGTAATATTTTGTATTTATATTAATAATTAACAATTATCAGTATGTTTAATATTATTCTATTTTTCCTTGTATTTGCAGTTTACAGATTTAATAAAGACCGATCCGGCCAGTAAAGTGTTCATTGAAGCGCATTATTGGATGTGTCTTTATTCGTTAACTGTCTGTCTAACTAATTTATCCCTAAAATTGGTCAGGACAGAACATGAAAATTATTAATAGTGTGTGAATGTGTGTGTGACTGTGTATGTGCTGATGAATTGACTGATTTCACCAAATTCCTTTATAGGGAACAACATTTTTATGCCCCATATGGCATGGTATATATCAGTGAAATACAAATGTTATATGGCAGCATGGCGGTGCAGAGGGTAGTGCTGTCACCTAACAGAGAGAGGGACGACTTGGGAAATTTCATGTTTCATGTTTGCGCATCATTTCTTCGGGTGCTCCAGTTTCCTCCCTCATTCCAAAGACATACATGCTAAGTTAATTCTTATTCTTCTTTCG
>JAOUQV010000046.1:4047056-4069758 GCA_028565295.1 Aspidoras spilotus
TGGCCACTATCCTGCAAGAAGAATGGCTTAAAATCCCTCTGACCACTGTGCAAGACTTGTATGTGTCATTCTCAAGACGAATTGACGCTGTATTGGCCGCAGAAAGAGGCCCTACACCATACTAATAAATTATTGTGGTCTAAAACTAGGTGTTTCAGTTTCATTGTCTAACCCCTGTATCTCATTAGAATATTATTGCATGGTATAAACATTGTTATGATGTGGATAATGTTCAATAAATGTACATAATATTTGACATAACATTAGTTATAATTTATCAGTGCTGATGTAAAATGCATTTGAAATTAAACTCTGTAAATTCAACGAGATCAAACTATATGTTTTAAATTGTAACAAAATTTACGTACATTTATTCTTGCAACATATTTTTATTTTAATTGTCACATATACGTACATTAATGCTCAGTAATTTTTTTCCATATCTCCAAAGCTTAGGAAGAGTTATGGGCCATGCTCAAAGACCCAACAGTGGAAGCTTGAAACACCGACCTTCTGCTCAGTAACCCAGAGACTTTAACCTCTGCTCTCCTATGTATCGCTTGCTGTGAATGTGTTGTCCTATTAATCTCGTGTTGTTTTTCACCCTTTAGGCTAAATATTCATTTATATTCAGGAGAAATGTCATTCAGGTTAGATCAGTGCTGGTTTCAGGCACAAAATAGCAGTCTCCACTTCCCAGCAGTCTCAGAAATTACAAGCTGTCTGATCACATGCACCTGTTTATTAGTAACTCTGTGTAGACATGTTTGGAATATTAATAAATACTGTGTTTGTATGTTTAAAATATACAACACCATTTACCATGAAACATTACAAAATCTCACTTAGCTTCAACTTGAAAACAGAACAACAAGGCTTATCCCTTTCTGGATGAGTCACTTTCCATTGTGTGATATGAGCTTATTCTTATTTCACCCACTCCCCAGTCCCACATTCCATCAATCCTATTTATAACTACGTCTTCACCCCTTGCTATCCAGATCCCATCATTTTAGCACATTATTCACATTTTCAGCAAGTCTTCGGCTAGTAATTGCATAAACAGTGCTGTTCTGTGTCCGTTAATCTGTGGGATTCTGATGTGCTGATGAGAGATTTGTTGGTGTCTTTGTGCTCATTAAAGATGCATCTGTGCAGCTTTCAGCTCTGCTGAATTTCACTGTGTTTCTGTGAGCATCCCACATCGTGTTACAGACCTCCTACTGAACACGGCGGCATCATTGTGAAAATGTTGGCCAGACATGTGCAATGAAATACACGCCTGAGGCAGTTAGGGGAATAATTATTACTGTATTCGAAAGAAAATGCTGCTTTTCAGGACCTTGTTCTTTCATCAAGCATATGGTTTGATTGGTAAAACTTTAAATTATAATCTGCTTATTACAGGGAAATTGAGGCAAAAAGCCTTAATAATTGTACATAACTACGCATTTACTAAGCTTTGTGAAAGTATTAACTAACAGTGAATGAATACATGCACTAATAGCACACCGAGAAATAATGTAGTATACATTCATATCTTCAAGATTGACACATAAATAACCCTTTATAAAGGTAGTTGTTAACTATTAACATCTTGTTAACTCATTGTGCTAATTATTTAGAGACTTGATATATTAACTCATTGTGTTAATTAATTTACTCCGTTAAATTTCAGAATACTTACTAAGACTATTCACCTCTAATTTTCTGCTCAGCACAATAAGTTAAAATATCAAGTCTCTAATTAATTTAAACAATAAGTTAACAACTAGTTGGCAACAGTGTTTAGACAGACAGGCCGAAAGGTGACAGGTGAAAGACAAGGTGGGACAAGAAAGTGAAGGAGGTTATTTAGTGGAAGAGTTTAGCGAAGAAGAAATGGGACTGAAGAGAGTAAGCAGGAGTGAAAAGAGATGAAGCGTAGTAAAGTGAAAGTGATACATTTTTGCCACTATGTTTTGCACACAGCGGAATTGGTCCTCTGCATTTAACCCATCCGTACAGTGAAACACACAAATATACACACACACAGGTGAAGCGAGCACACGTGCCTGGAGCAGTAAACAGCCAGCACAGCACCCGGGGAGCAACTGGGGGTTAGATGCCTTGCCCAAGGGCACTTCAGCCATGACTTGTCTGCACTTGGAATCAAACCAGGGACCTTTAGGTTGCAAGGCTGGTTCCTTAACCACAAGCCTACGAAAAAAGGAGGTAGCATTTTCAAAGCAGAGTTATATCGGCTTGCGAGACAAAGAGATAGAGTGGGAAAGGATATGCAAGGTGATCAAGGATAGAAATGGAAATGTACATGACTGCACTTCTGGATCTTAATATGGCTTCCTCTTTGAACTATAGAGTTTTAGCTGGCAATGGCAAAGTGGTTTGTGTTGACGGATAATGTTCTCTGGAAATATTCCTGAGCTCATTTTGTGATTTCCAATACAGAAGCATGCATGTATTTGATACAGTGCTGTCTAAGGGCTCAAAGAACACAGGCACCCATTATGGTTTTCTGGCATTGACGCTTACAATAAAGAAATTCTTTCAGATTCTCTGAATCTTTTGATGATATTATGCACTGTAAATGATATGTTTAAACTCTTTGCAATTTTACACTGTCAAACTCCTTTCTGATATTGCTCCACTATGTGTCGGCACAGAATTGGAGATCCTCTTCTCATCTTACTAACTGAGAGCCTCTGTCATGTTAATGACGTATTGCCAATTGACCTAATGAGTTGCAATTGTTTGTACCTTTAACTTTAATTTCAAATCAAGTGTGAATACAATATCAACTTTTAAAATTTTCCTTTTTTAATTACGGTTTGTACTTTGTCCCAACTATTTTTGGAATTGGGGTTGTACTTGTATCAAATCTTTAATTAATTAGCACAATGAGTTAAAAAGAAAGAATGTTAACTAACTTATCATGTCACTAATAATTTAATACAATGAGTTAACAAGATGTTAATACTTAACAAATACATTTATACATCAGGAAGGTATTTATGTATACTCCATTATTTCCTGGTGTGCTATTAGTGCATGTATTCATTCACTGGCTTAGTACATGCTTTGTTATGTACCAGTATTTTAAAGTGTTACCAAAGAAATAATATTTATTTATTTATTGTTTAACCTCATCCTCAGCACCAGTGTCTATTCTAATGACAGGAACACGATCATACTCATACACAAGTCTCATATCATACGCAAAGTCACATATCAATACACAAGTTACTGGCAATTTAGCATTTCCAATTTACCTGGCTTGCATGTAGGAGGAAACTGGAGCACCCGGAGAAAACCCACGCGAACACGGGGAGAACATGCAAACTCCACACAGAAATTCCCAGGGATCGAACCCAGGTCCTCTTTCTGTGAGGCCACTACACTATCCACTGTACCACCCCCAAAGAAATAATAAGTAAATAGAAAGTAAAAATGGTGTGACTCTGTAGATAGATAGATTTAATATCTCAAACATTTTACACATTGCATGTAAATACAATTGACAAGTATTTAGTCATTATTAATGTTGTCAGTCATATCTTCAGAATTGCTAATAACTAGCTGTGGGTGTGCAAGAACTGCATGAAAATGGGATAGCGCCTGTAATGTAAGTATGCAGTCACATTGTTCCCTGGATTTAAATTATTTAAACATTTTTTATTTATATTTATTGTTTAACGTCATCCTCAGCACCAGTGGTTATTCTAATGACAGGAACACAGTCATATTCGTACACGTTTCATATCATAAACTGTAACGAGCACTCCACACAGGAACATACAGGATGAGGCAGAAGTTAACGCGGAGAGGGTTTTAATAATAATCATTTTAAAAAAGAAACCAACACAGAAATAAACTCGAAACAAAACAGAACAAGAAGCATAACATGGCGAAACATGTATCATGAAACAAAGAACGAAACTCTCTCTCTCTTTTAGTTTTACATTTAATGTTTTTGTTATAATGTCGCGTACTGAACTAAACAAAAACACAACTAGACAAGCAGTGCGCCGAATTGCAACCAGCTGCTGTTGATTGCTTCATGTGACTGCCCCGTAAACAAGAGCAGTCACATGTTGCAGCTGGTTGCCATGTTTGTTGAATCCCCTCAGGTTGCCAGAGTTTCTGGGTTCCTGACATACACAAAGTCACATATCAATACACAAGTTAATGTCAATTTAGCATTTCCAATTTACCCCTGTGCATGTTTTTGGACTGTGGGAGGAAACTGAAGCAACTGAAGAAGACCCACACAAACACGGGGAGAAAATGCAAACTCAGGAATTACCAGGTCTCCCCATCCGGGGATCAAACCCGCGTCCTCTTGCTGTGAGGCCACAGCACAATCCACTGTGCCACCCCGACACCCAAAGACATTTTAAATGATATTTAATGCAAACAATCAAAATAATTTCATTCCACACTTGTAGAAAATGTACTTTACCAAGTATTAATCACTTAGTGTAATTTAGTAAATAACTACTTTATAATAATGCTTAATTCTTACTCATATTTATGTGTGGTATTATAATATATACTTATTTCTACTATCATATCATTTACTTGCTCTTACTTGCTCATGGGCAGTAATTGAAAATTTGTACAGGGTTTCTGCAAGTATCAGTAAATCCAATTGATTGATTTTGAATGCCCTGTTAAAGCCATTTTTTAAATAGGTAAAGTGTTTCATTAAATTTGATGATGCAACAAGTCTACTCATAGGCCAACAGGTTCCCACCCGGCAACTCTGGGTGCAAGAGCAGGGACAACCCCAGACCACTTTTAATGCGCCTATTAACCTAGCATGCATGTATTTGCAATGCGGAATAAAAGCAGAGAATCTGGAGAATACCCGCGTGAAGACGGGAGTCCATGCAAACTCCATACAGAAATTTCGTACAACCTGGGGCTTGAACCTGGAACCTTCTTGCTGTAAAGTGACAGCACTAAACACTGTGCTGCCCCTTTTGCAAACTTTACAGAATATTTATTTCTGTACAGTTATTTACAGAAATTCAAACTATGTGTAATTCAATTAAATTGCTACTATTATTATTTTTCTTTTAAAAAAATTAAAACATGTTGGAATAGATTTTAATATTTTTAAATGTCATATAAGGCCTTACTTTTCCCAAAATACATTTAATTACCTCTAATTCTTTTTAATACCAAGCGGAATACCTGCTCTCTCTAAGTGCCCTCTTAAGAACAAAATTCAAACAAGTCTCTAAAAAGGTATGATGAATAGATTTATAAACTCTTGACTACTTTTAAGTCAATGGTTGAAAAAAACAACGTGTGTTAACGTTTCAGATTGTCGTGTCTGTATCTGTATTTGTCTTGAAACGAACAAAACTGGAAAGGATTTTTTTTCTTTTAGAAAGCACCAAGAAATCATACTGAAATCGATGTATCATCCGGAACAGTCAGGTCTGTGTCTTCAGCTACATCACTGGAGTTCTCAGCTGGAGATTTGCACACAACTGATAATAAAGTGCTTGACTAAACAAAGCATAAACAGTTTAATCTTGGGTGACTCAGAAACTACAGATGCCAAATATAGCTGTAAAACCATTTAAGAATCAGGTTTTGACCCTACAGTAGCCATCTAATGTCTCTTTAATTTCTACTGATTTTTTACTGAATGACTTATTATTTCTAGTAACTATTAACATGCATATAATAATAATAATAATAATAATAATAATGGATACATGGTGGTGCAAATTTATTTATTCTCACAGAAATGATATATACAGTGTGGCCAAAATGTATTTAGTCAACCACTGATTGTGAGCATTCCAGATAGCAAGAATGGCAAGAAAAACTGAGATGATAAAAGAAAGAAGTCTTGAGAGGAATGGATGTGATTAAGAAGGGAAACCCATCTTCATATAGCCATACCTGATGTTAGAGACTTTCAGAAACTCTGATGTAAATGAATTCATCCAGCTACTTTGGTTGTATCCATATTTATGATCGTACACTATTTTATATAATATGGTCTTGATTTTAAGGTGTAGATGTAAATGGGAAATGTAAAAAAATTGACATACATGTTAATTAATTAAGCTGGACAAACAGCTGTCAAATGCTGTGCCTGCATATATTAATATACATTCAGCAGAACTGTTGTGAGCTGTTGTTTTTTGCATCAGGTTTTTAGTAAGTAGTCCCCAGAGATAGAGAGAGTGAGAGAGTGAAAGAGAGAGAGTGTGTGTGTATGTCTGTGTGTGCGCTGCATATACCATGAATCTCATTTCATGTTCATCTGAAAATCACCAGCTGAAGCATCAGTGTTTGCCGGCACAGCAGTGTTATATATTTGGTCTATAGCTTAATCCTCATGACACTTGGTGGCGCAGTGGATAGTGCTGTCACCTCAAAGCAAGAAGAAACCAGATTCGAGCCCATGATGTAAAACCCCAGGATTTTTTGTGTGAGTTTGCATGTTCTCCCCATGTTTACACAGATTTTTTCTGGGTGCTCCGGTTTCCTCCCACATTCCAAAGACATGCATGTTAGGTTAATTGGTGCCTCTAAAATGGCCCTTAGTGTTTGAATGTGTGTGTGACTGTGTGTGTGCCCTATGATAGATTGGCACCCTGTCTAGGTTTGTTACTGCTTATGCGCCAATAGTTGCCCATAGTTTCCCATGCCCCTTGGATGGCCCTTGATCCCATGTGGTATAAGTGCATAATTGAATCCTCATGACCAACAGGGACAAAAGAAAGTTTACCAGAACTTCCGGTTTTTAGTAAATCTTCAGTAAAACTTATTGAGATGATGCAATACTCATCATCAAAATATACAACATGTATATTAAATCCCATACCCACAACTTTTCTCAAAAATGAACTACTAGAAATAATCCAACCTCTCATAAAAATGATAAATTCCTCACTCAGTATTGGGGCAGTCGTAGACTTGTGGTTAAGGAACCAGCCTTGCAACTGGAAGGTCCCTGGTTCGATTCCAAGTACTGACAAGTCATGGCTGAAGTTCCCTTGGGCAAGGCACCTAACCCCCAGTTGCTTCCCGGGCACTGTGCTGGCTGCTCACTGCTCCAGGCACGTGTGTGTGTGTGTGTGTGTATTTTTGTGTTTTACTGCACGGATGGGTAAAATGCAGAGGACTAATTCCGCTGTATGCAAACATAGTGGCAAAATATATCACTTTCACTTTTACTATGTCCCTAAATCATTTAAATAAGCAGTTATCAAACCTATCAATAAAAAACCTTATCTTGACCCCTGCCAGATGTCAAAATATAGACCAATATCTAACCCCCCTTCCTCTCCAAGATCCTAGAAAAGGTTGTAGTGCAGCAGTTATGTTCATACCTATAATATTTTTTAAATTTGTTAGTCAGGATTTAGGCCCCATCGTAGCACAGAGAGAGCGCTGGTTAATGTTGTGAATGATTTTCTATTGGCCTCTGACCAGGGTTATGTTTCTATGCTTATTGCTTGACCTAAGTGCAGCTTACTCCCGCTATTTTTTTCATAGGCCAGAAAATGTTGTTGTAATTAAAGGAACAGACGTAAATGTAAATGTAGATGTAAATGTCCACTATTCTATGCACAGTAGGGTAAAGTTTGGTGTTCCACAAGGTTCTGTCTTAGGTCCGTTACTATTTTATGCTACCTCTGGGTAATATTATTTTCAAGCATGATATCAATTTCCACTGTTTTGCCGATGGTACGCAGTTATATGTGTCAGCCAATCCTGATGACAGACACCAATTTACTTGAGTTGAGGAAGTGTGAAAGACAGTGAATGTTAAACATTTTCTTTCACCTACTTCTGAGAAAACTGAAGTACTGGTATTAGGACCACAGGCAGCTAGAAGTAAAGTTTCTGATATTTTATTATCTCTAGATGCTCTTTTAATTACACCATGTACAACTGTAATATACCTTGTTGTGATTATTGATTCTAGCCTTTCTTTTAAATTTCATGTAGATAATACTACCAGGATAGCATTCTTTCATCTTAGAAACATAGGAAGATAGGAAGTATCTGGCACTGGATAATGCAGAAAAACTTCAATGCTTTTGTTACTTCTATGTTGGATTACTGTATTGCGCTGTTGTCTGGTTGCAGAATTTAGAGGACAGAATCCTTACTAGAACCCGGAAATATTAACATATCACCCCTGTCTTATCCACACTGCACTGGCTACTGGTCAAATTTCATATTTATTATAAAATACTTTTGCTCGCTTACAAAGTAGTCTTGCACCACAGTACCTTAGTGAACTTCTAGTTTCTTATGATCCACCACGCCCACTTCGATCAAAAGGTGCAGGCTATTTGCTGATCTCAGTCTCAGTCTTCAAGTCTAGGCTAAAAACTTATTTATTTAGTCAAGCATATCCTTAATAGTCCCCTATAGTTCAAGGCTCAGAGCTGATGGGTTCATGGTCATAGAGTGTTTTGGTAACTGGGATGTTTGGATGCTGTTGCTCGGCCACTTTCACAAGATCACTCAGGTTTGTTGACGGTGGAGTGGCTGGCTGTTTCATGTCCCAGGGCTCCCTCATGTCTGTTTCACAATTTGGTTCAACCCTGTAGTTATTCTGCCATAGCGCTAGACTGCCAGAGTTTCTGCTTGCTCTCTGCACAACTTGTGTTTGAATTTTCCTTTTGATTGTGTCTAACTCTCTTTATTCTCTTTCCCTTTCTTTCTTTTCTCCCTTTTCTCTTTTCGATCGTCTCTCTCTTCTCCACTCTGTTTCCTATGAGCTACACCTAAAAAGGTGGAGGAAAAAGGAAATGTCAGCTTGCTGGATTCCCTCCGACTAAATTTGGTTTTTCTCAAGGTTTATTCTTTACTTACTCAGGGAGTTTTTCCTTGCCACCATTACTAATCTGGGATAAAATGTTTTCGGTAAAGCTGCTTTGGGATAATGTCCATTGTAAAAGTGCTTTATAAATAAAATTGAATTGAACAGAATGAGTTTTGGTGGCTAAACATTACATCTCTACACAACATTGTACTTATACATTACTGGTCGTTTTCCAGACAAACAAACATAATGAAGGCTGCTGGGTTTTGTTACTTAAAGAAGCAAGTGTGACTGTCAGAATGTCCAAAAGATTTGTCTCAGATTCTCCATGACGCTCTGTAACGTACCAGCTAATTGATTTATAGAACTGAGCCAATTGTAACTTTGAACATGTTTTAGTATGCAGCGCGCCAAATATAGACTTACTATACTTTATTACTGATTACTGCACTTTGTTTTCATCTTTGCTTTACAGCATGTCTTTGCATGACATTTTTAAGCTAATACTGCTAATGTTTTTTTGGGTGTGTTTAAAGTAGTTTGTTATGTAATAAGGTGCTTTTTTGTATAGAGTTCAATTTTGTGGCTGGAAAAGTAGCTTGAAAAAATAAAATAATAATCCAGAATTGAAGTAAGCAAAGAGTTAAATATGATCATGAATATGCCCAATCTTTATATGAAGAATTAAAAAATAAATTTGTTTTTCATGTGCTCTATTATTTTCACACAGTAGTTCCACTCTTCATCTATGATTAATATCACATCTCATCCTCACCGAGGATGCAGAAAGGCACAGTTTCCCTGCATGTTATCGGCTCTATTTGCTCCTTCTTGTCTCACTTGGTGACATGTTAATGTGACAGAGAGTACAAGAGCAGGAGCTCAGAAATAGGTCAGTAGGAAAAGAAAGGGTCATGGAGTACAGTGTGTTCTTTGATTTATGCAAGAGCATAGATAAAAATAGCTTAATGCAGTATCAAAAAGAAAAATCTGAATAAAAACTGCGGGGCAGGGTGATGAAGTGGGTAATGCTATCTCATCACAGCAAGAATGACCCGGGTTTGATCCCTGGGTGGGGCGTGCATCGTGAGCGTTCATCATGAGAACATGCTCCAGTTTCCTCCCATATACCCATACCAAATAAGTTTTTCTTAAGTAGCCCTTAGTGTGTGAATGTATGTGTGTCTCTTTATATGCCTTACGATGGATTGGTGCACTGTCTACGGTTGTTCCTGCCCTTGTGCCCTGAGTTGCCGGGTGGGTACTGGCTGGCCCGTGACAAATAAATGAATAAGAATTGATGAAACAAATAGTAAGTTCTTCTGGCTCAGTGCATTAATGATTAAAAAACCCATTTATAACTGGGTTAACTTATAACAAAATATATTGAGTATTTTTTTTTTTGGCTTTTAAATCTTCTAATTCCTCGTCCATTCAATTTTGCAAGTTTTGTTCTTTTTTGTATACCATATACTGTAATGCACGCTGTTGCTCGGCTTCCTAACTAGGACTAAGCGGCTATAAATAATGTATCCTATAGAAATTAATTGAATTTATTAATTTTATCCGGTGTAACACATTTGCCAAGTAAATTATGCGAATTAATCAATGTTCCTACATACCAGATCGGTCGCTGCCTGAACATCATTTACATCCAGTGGTCAGAAGGTATTTGTCCTTCTGTATTGTTAATAAAAAATATGCAGATATTAGACATATTTAGTATGTATTTGAGTAAATTAGCATGCTAAGTAGTAGCACTGATTTAGCATTTCAGTAATACTAAGATCACACAGGTCCCTGCTATGAACTAGTAATAAATACTGGGTAATTATTCAGTAAATAATAATATGATGAGCTTAGTATTACAATTCAATTCAATTTTAATTCTATTTTTTTTTACAATGGAATATAGTCGCAAATCAGCCGTACAGAAACTTACATTATACTTACACTTACTCTTTGTGCTCTTTGATTTATACAAGCGTATAGATAAAAATAGCTTAATGTGGTATCAGAAAGAAAAATAGGTAAAGCAACACTTAAAGCCAGTGTAAGTGTAAAGCCAAGAATTTAATCCATTCGGGTCACCCGGGCAGTATGTTGTTCCCTATTGAGGCACACATGGAGCATTTGGGGGTTGGGTGCATTGCTCAATGGCACATAAACAGTGACTTAGAGTGGGGATTAAACGAGTGATCTTTTGGTCCCCAGCCCTCTACCCAGTCCATTAGGCCACAGCTGCACTTATATAATATTATGCAATTTTATGCAATTTTATGCCATTTTTTATATTATATAATTCTTAGATAATGTGAAGATATATTTTAATGTACAATGCAAAGAAACAGGAAGTAAAGACGCTCTATCTGCTGCCAATGTAAATGTTACACAAGATGCACATATATACAAACATTATAACTCATGCTTTAACTCACTATTTATGAATACTTGGATCTCATTTCTCCAGAAATTGTATTGAATGTTTACTGAGTAATTATTGCATATCTATTAGTAGATAAACATACTATACTGTATGCGGACATATACAGTGGTGCTTAATTAGATGTTTTCCAGTTAATCTGATATAAAATTTCATCATATTTTCATATACTGTATGTCCTAAATGTCCTAAAGAGAACCATGACATGCCATGTCATATAATATGCCCTCTCGCTTTGCCATGGTTGGCTGCATAGATGTGCTTCATGGGCCAGGGTCAAGCACACTGAACATCAAAAATCTCTTGTCAGCTGTTAAAGCCATGGGTAGCTGAAACCCTTCTGTTTTTTCTTCCATCAGCACACACTCTACCATCTGAGCTAGAACCAATTATTGATTTTTAATTATTATTATTATTATTATTAATTGCCTTCTGGCTTGTCCATGTGATTTTGAAACTGCAGATAGCAGCTATGTGAATTTATTTCTGGGATCACTATGTGCTAAAAACCATTACATCATCACTTACTAAGTAATTTCTCAGTACATATTATTAGTTAAACATAGGTGTTAATATATCTACTTAAACTATTATTTTCTACATTGTCACAGTGGGTAGTGCTGTCAACACACATCAAGAAGATCCTGAGTTTGATCCCAGAATGTAAATAGATGCCTTATAATTTGAAAGCACTGTGGGCAGCATGGAGGTGCAGTAAAGAGCACTGACAGCTCACACCAAGATAGTCGATTTGTTAGATTCTGGGTCATTTCTGTGTGGAGGTTGCATGTTCTTGTCATGTCCACATGGGTTTCCAGCAAGTGCTCCAGTTTCCTCCCGCAGTACAACAACGTGCAGGATAGGAAAACATGCTTGGATATACTAAATTGCCATGGACTTGTGTAATATGTAACCTTGTGTATACAGGTGCTTGTCATAAAATTAGAATATCATGATAAAGTAATGTGAAACCTATATATTATACACATTTGTTACACACAGACTGATATATTTCAAGTGTGTAACACATTTGCCAAGTAAATTAATCGAATTAATCAATGTTCCTACATACCAGATCGGTCGCTGCCTGAGTTTACAATGACCGCCACCAGTACTGGTGGCAAACAGGTTACTGGCAGAAATTGGGCTACTGTTTGCCGAAGACGACGAGGAGGGAAGCGTGTAAGGAGATGGAGAGAGAACAGGGGAGTCAAGAGGGTAGTGCTGAAGGTAGCAACCCTGAATGTAGGGACGATGACAGGAAAAGGTAGAGAACTGGCTGACATGATGGAGTGAAGAAAGGTGGATATTTTGTGTGTGTAGGTGACAAAGTGAAAAGGTAGCAAGGCTCGAAGCATTGGTGCTTTTTTATCATGTTGTGGATACGAAGATAAATAGAGTTGGGGTGCAAAGTGTGTTGTTGAGGTGAAAAGGGTGTCAGATAGGGTGATGAATTTGAAGTTAGAAATTAAAGGTGTAATGGTGAATGTTGTCAGTGGCTATTTACCACAAGTTGGCTGTGAGTTGGAGGAGAAAAAAATAGTTTCTGGAGGGAGATAGATGAAGTGGTAGAGAGCATTCCCAGAGAGGATTGTGTGGTGATTGGTGCAGATTTTAATGGGCATGTTGGTGAAGGAAACAAAGGAGATGAGGAGGTTATGGGCAAGTTTGGTGTTAAGGATAGAAACCTAGAAGGACAGATGGTGGTGGATTTTGCAAAGAGGATGGAAATGGCTGTGGTAAAAACATATTTTCAAAAGAAGGAATAACAGAGTGACCTACAAGAGTGGAGGAAGGAGCACACAGGTAGACTCCATCCTATGTAGGCGAGGTCACTTAAAAGAGATTGGAGTGGCAGGGGGTAGTGTAGCTAGACAACATAGGATGGTGGTTTGCAGGATGACTCTGGTGGGTCGGAAGAGGAAGAGTGAAAATGTAGAGAAAAGGACAAATTGGACAGTCGATATATTGGTAGGAAGATGTTAGAGATAGAGTTGCCAGGCAAAAAGGTTTGGGACAAAGTACAAAATGTAAATAAAAACTGATATTGTGTTCACAATAGAACATAGACAACATATTAAATGTCAAAAGTGAGACATTTTAAAATGTTCTGCCAAATATTGGCTCATTTAAAATTTTTTGACAGCAACACATCTCAAAAAAGGCAGCAGCTCTCATAAGTAATGATGGGAAGAGGATTACCCATTCCCCTAATTCTGCACCGACAAATAGTGGAGCAATATCAGAAAGGAGTTTGACAGTGTAAAATTGCAAAGAGTATCAAACATATCATCATCTACAGTGCATAATATCATCAAAAGATTCAGAGAATCTGGAAGAATTTCTGTGACTAAGGGTCAAGGGCAAAATACCATACTGGGTGGCCATGATGCTCGGGCCCTTAGACGGCACTGCATCACATACAGGCATGCTTCTGTATTGGAAATTACAATATGGGCTCAGGAATATTTCCAGAGAACATTATCTGTGAACACAATTCACCGTGCCATCCGCCGTTGCCAGATAAAACTCTATAGTTCAAAGAAGAAGCCGTATATAAACAAGATCCAGAAGTGCAGACATTTTCTTTAAGCCAATGCTCATTTAAAATGAAGCAAACTGTGGCAAATTGGAAAACTGTTCTGTGGTCAGACTAATCAAAATTTGAAATTGTTTATGAAAATCTGGGACGCCGTGTCATAAGGACTAAAGAGAAGAAGGACAACCCAAGTTGTTATCAGCGCTCTGTTCAGAAGCTCAGGTCTTTCCTGAAAGAGACGTTGTCTGTATGGATGCATATGTTGCTCTACAACCTGGATATACCTTTCAGCATTGATGTTGTCCTTCCAGTGTAACTGCCCATGCCACACACACTGTTGCAACCCCATACCATCAGAGATGCAGGCTTCTAAACTGAGCACTGATAACAACTTGGGTTGTCCTTCTCTTTAGTCTGAATGACACGGCATCCCTGATTTCCGTAAAGAACTTCAATATTTGGCAAGAAATTTCAAAATGTCTCACTTTTGACATTTGATATGTTGTCTATGTTTCTTTTGTGAATACAATATCAATTTTTGAGATTTGTACTTTGTCCCAACTTTTTTGGAATCCAGTTTGTACCTAATCTCTATATATTTATCAAAAATATTGTAGAGCACATTGTAACATACTCATTTCTTATAATGGAGGTGACATTTATAGCATGCATTTACAAAACTGAGCTAAAAAGAAAACAGGACTTTGCCTGCAGTCACTGAACTGCTACATCTTTGCAGAGACTCAGCTGGGAGTAACATTGACACAATTCTTGTCCAGAGTAGGTTTGAAGAACATGACTGTGCAGCAGTTTTTGAAAATCACACCCTGTTTTGTGGCATGAGCTTCCTCATTTAATAGCTTAACAGATACCACAGCTGTTTTTTACTTAGCCTTGTTGTCTAAGTTCTGAAATTTGTTTAAATTGTCCTGGACATTTAAGCCTTAGCTATGTTTATGCAACTTTTTTTTACATTATCCTTTAGTCCCTTGCATTTTAGTTTCCTCCATAAATATACAAAAATAAATGCTACCTTAACGCTGTTTTTCACATTAACTTCAAAGAACTTCTCAGTTCCTTCACTCTTGCCACACCAGTGATAACGGGCAGCTAATGCAGAAACACTGGCACCACACCTTCGGGCTCCAACTATATGTTGTTAGTTAACACATAGCTAGATAATGTTGTCAATTGATGTTCAGTGGTCAGATCAACACATTATATAAAAGATGATTTTGACAGTATTATTGATAGTATGAAGCTCCCACACGAAAGCATTGAAAGAAGTGTAATGACAGGACTTGTGGATGGAGTTTGAAGCTTTGAAAGACCAAGAATAACCTGGATGGACAACATCACAAACATGGGCTAGATCATCAGCGCCCAGACTGATACAAGCAACACACAGCTCATCCATCTAGCCAACTATCGCAAAGCAATGACATATGATATGACCATAACAGATTTCATATTCTAGTAATTGTTATTGTAGTGAGAAGTACCAGTGGGCTGAAATCTACATGCTAAATCATAATTGACCTACTTATCATAAGTTTGGACTCTTTGGGCCCTTTATGTTCAGGACGGCCCATTACTGTACTTCAGTTATTAATGGATTAATACTTTTGTGCTGCTTCACCGAAAACCGTTACCCTCATTACCACATGAGGCATTGTACAAAGAGATATTGGATTCTCCATGGAGGTCAGTCTATTACTTCGTAGCTTTTTATGCAGAATAGCTTCTTTGCTTCACTATCAACCTTTTTTTTACCAGCTGTGTACACAATATCTGAATTTATAAACCTACAAAGGGGTTCTAATCAACTGTTATTGCTGATGAAATTACTTCTCTGTAATGTTTAAGCCTGTAGAGAGTTGGGTGGTAGTAAAATGTTTGTGTGTGCATGTATGTACTGCATGCTATTACATGATCACTCTTTATTTTATGTGCGGTGTTAACATAAATGATGTATATCAATTCTACCTTTCAGCACTCAGAAAACATATCCAAGGCCACTAGCACATCTCTGTCTCACTCTCTCACTACCTCTAATTATATTGAGAAGTAGGCTGCTGTTCTAGTTCAGAACACCCATGTGGGTAGCCTGATTCACCATCACTGGAAGGACAGAGGGAAAATGTGAGTACATGTACACTCAAGGCCAGTTGTACTACATTTTTTGCACTTGTTCCTTTAATATTCTTCTTCCTTCTGTGAAAATAAAAAAAACCTGACAAATTTAGATATACACTCAACAAACTATACAAG
This sequence comes from Aspidoras spilotus, assembly GCA_028565295.1. Lineage (NCBI taxonomy): Eukaryota > Metazoa > Chordata > Actinopteri > Siluriformes > Callichthyidae > Aspidoras > Aspidoras spilotus. The sequence continues at coordinate 4,063,116 of JAOUQV010000046.1, forward strand.
TCTGTGCAATTTAAACACCCTGCATGTGACAACACACAAATTTAGGCACTCTTTCATACACATCAAGCAAAAGGCAGGAAGTAAATTAAAAAAGGTAATTGTGCCTTATTAACTATTCAGTTCAAGGTTTCACGTTAGCATGTGGTTTTGCCCTTTGTAATTTTGAGCCATGCATATTGCTAAAGCAAATGAATCTTCTATTGCATGTAAAACCCAGACTCATTCATGGAAAAATAAAAAAAATTAATGTAGTCAAAAATAATAGGGTGCTTACATTTTTTGCACAGTATTCTATATTCACAGGCTATATATACTTAAGCCTAGAATACACACTGTTTTACACTTTATATGTGTACAGTACAACATACACTATCATGTCTGTGTCACTGCATGTTTGGAAATGTCCACTACAGAAATAATGCCTGGACAGAGATGGCCGTAGTCGGTACATCACTGATGAACAGAGTAGCTGGGATGACAAATGAGGAGCATTACATTACATAAAAAAGTGTGTAATGAAGAGTAATAACACATATAGTAGTTCTTGTGTGTGGAGGTATGTGTCTACAAGACCTTATAAGTAGTTATAGAAAGATTTTCTCTAAATTATCTGATTGGTTCTGATTTGATATCTGATATCTGAATAGATCTGTTCCTTTTTACTTTACATAAAATGGATAATTTCTCTCTTCCTTTCGTCATACATTAACACGAGAGGCGACTGATCTAAAACTACAAGGGAAGCACTGGGTCCTCTAAAATATGTTGTATTAAGAATGCTAGAACAGCTAGCAAATGTGGCATTTATATTGCTAAAGAATGCATGTTAGAACAGGTTTAACATGGCTAGTTTGTTCAAAATTAGCAATCATGTATCACAAATATGTCACTTCTTTAAATAAACCAGCCATTAGAGAGCACAAGCCAGTGTATTTCTAGTGCCGGTCCCAAGCCCGGGTAAATGGTGAGGGTTGCATCAGGAGGGGCATCCGGCGTAAAACATTTGAAAAAATTAAAATGCGGTTACTGAATGTTACGTCATACTGGATTGGTCTATGGACTATGACGTTACAGATGACATTGTTGAGCAGAGCAGGGAACAGCTGGAAGAGAACTTGGAGAGGTGGAGGTATGCTCTGGAAAGGAGGGGAATGAAAGTCAACATTTGTAAGACGGAATACATGTGTGTGAATAAGAGGGAGGAGTGTAGAACTATAAGGATACAGGCAGAAATGTTCACAAAGAGTTCAGATATTTAGGATCAACCGTCCAAGCATATGAAAGTATGAAAAAGAGGTGAAGAAGAGAGTACAGGCAGGATGGAGTGGATGGAGAAAAGTGCCAGGAGTGACAAAGTTAGAGAGGGCAGATTGAGATGGTTTGGACATGTGCAGAAGAGGGACAGTGGATATATTGGTAGGAAGATGTTAAAAATGGAGTTGTCAGGCAGGAGGCAGAGAGGAAGAAAGCGGAGATATATAGATGTGGTCAATGTAGACATGCAGGTAGTTGGTGTGAAAGCAGAAGATGTAGGGGACAGAGTGAGGTGGAAAAGATTGACATGCTGTGGCAACCCCTGATAAAAGGGAGAGGCCGAAAGAAGAAGAAGAAGAAGATGTCACTTCTATAAATGTAGATGGGCAGTGGGTAGGACTGAATGCTGTGATTCTGCATGATGACTGGATGGACTGTCAAAATTTCTGGACCTCTGCTGATTGACAATATTTTTAAAAACGATACTTTGCTGTAAAATAAAACATTTGTAGTCCAGTCCTATGTGGATTCTTGGCAAGTGACGCTATTTCTGTTTGATCATTTCAAACAAGGTCTTAAACATAGGACAATTGCTAGTGAGCTGTGCATAATGGCAGACAATGCTAACATTGTTGATTTTATTATTCAGGTTGTGGCTTGAAGTAAATTTCTATATACAAGTAATGTTATAATGTGCTCATTTATGGTGCATTCCCAAAATCTGTTCCCCGTTTGAAAAACCTCCAGCCGCCATGGCTTTATACACATTTACTAAGATATTTACAAAGCCACAAATCTAATTCCATCATTTACAGTTGCCTGGCAACGCAGTCTCCTAAATCATCTTATCTTGTACAGATTCTTTCAAAGTGAGACTCTAATTATCTTCTTCAACAGTTTTGAATATCCATACCCTGTTCAGGCGGTAAGCTTTTCCTGTATCAAATAACACTTAAAAGCACACTCACTCATCCTTACTATCATTTCAGATCCAAACATCATCCCCATGCAGAGAGAAGGAGCAAAATACAGAGTTGACTTTTATTTACAGACAAATGTGACAGTGCATGCGTTAGAGATCTAAGAAGAAATGAGAGAAAGAGAGAGAGAGAAAGAACATTTGGCAACATGTTTACTTGCATAACCATGAGTAGATATGAGTAGTAGGATGAGGCTCCGGTTGCCGAGCAACGGCATCCGTGCAGCAGCTGCATTGCACCATGGAGTTGGGAATATTGTGTGTAAAGTTGACCTTTTCCCCTCCTCCATGAGCCCTTAGGACCTTTTATTAAAAAGAGTGTGTCTCAATGGAGCAGATGTCACATGTAACTTGTGATTAGGGTTTTTTAATAAAGGCAAACATCAAGCCTCAACAAACCCTTGCACACACAGACACCTACCTACACATGTGGTTGCTCAGTTCCACAGATCCACATTTTTACATATCTGCAACTCAGCTATGATCCAGCTATGTTTTGAGAGGATAAATATAACAGGATTTGTGCATTGGAGAACAGAGTGTAATAAAGGAGCAAAACTATTATTATAACAATCACTAGATTAGAAACACTTTAAATGTAAGACTTACGGAGGAAGTTGTAAGCTTCCGGTTAAGGAACCGACCTTGTGACCAGAAGGTCCCTGGTTCTGCCAAATCATGATATTGTTGTTTTAGCAACAGCTGCAGTTATAAACTCTTCTTGTAACACAGTATCATGGGTGTTCCAAGATTGGATGCACCATCAACTTATGTCCAGCCGAAGGTCTCACAGATGCAGACTTTGTGCGGCATAAAACTAGCCATGTGAACTAGTGAAGCTGCCGCATTGGGTCAACTTGCAGATGGAAGATGTGTGCCACATTGTGGAGTTTGTTCCCCACAATCTGTTCGCTGTGTTTAATCCAACCCATAATTAGCCAGGTATTCCATTTTTATATGATACAATTTGGTGCAGAAATGCACACAATTCCGTGCCAAAGCATACATGTATATACTGCCTCAGCTCTCTTCTCTGTAGGCCTAAACCCTTGTACCTCGAAGGTCTAACAGCTTCTTCTGAGGCAGCACTGACCCCAACTGGATATGTAGAAAATCACCAGAGTAGAAGAGCTAATATTATGTTGTTTGACATGTTTTTGCAGTGCCACTTCAGCCACTTCTAACATCCATAACCATAAATTTGGTTATGCAAGGTTATCTTTGGACCCACTGTCTTTTCTGGACATTTTGTATGATCTCTTCAGATGATGAGCACTTACAGGGCCTGTGCATAAATGCATATACCATGCATATGTTTGCTATGTAGGCTTAGGTTAAAAAATTATGAATAGCTGATAAAATTCAGAGGAAAAGGAACTGATGTATTGTGGTGCCCAAGTCTATTTGAAATGCAGCTATTGGAGCATCGACTGGTTAATTCACTGAAAACAATTCACTAAAACCTTATTAATATTGTATTTATCCTCAGGGCAGGGTGTCATGTTGGGTAGTGTGGTCACCTCACAGAAAGAAGGACAAGAAGAATTTTTGTGGAGTTCACATGTTCTCCCTATGTTCATGTGGGTTTTCATCCACAGTCGAAAGACATTGGACTCAATGTCATGAAATAGCCACTTATGCTAAAAATGATGTTAAAAGTAAATATATTATTATGCTTATTGGAATCAAATGAAATCAAATTAAATTAATACATTATTCCCAAAAATGCATTTAATGCATTTTAATAGCCTGTGGAACTAATGGTACTAATGTTAACATTTTGCACTTGAATAGGTCTGCTGAATAAATTAAAGAGTTTTTCTGTGTGTGGCTTCAATTCTGAAAAGCAGTAATCTGAAGGCATGCTGTTCTGTGTATTTTTTTCTCTCTAGACATGAATTTAAATCAGGCTAGCAGCAGAAGCCGTGTAGAACTGCTCTGATCAGTTTAGGAATAACTCTGGTTTCAGTACTGTTGCTGTTATATTATAAAAAAATGTATTATACAGCATCTATTATATTGTTGAATAGCCCTAATTTATGATATTTTGGGCATATATATAAATAAATATATATATATATATATATATATATATATATATATCCACATTTAATGTAAAATATAGACAGCTACATGTTTTTGTGATATCCTGTATTATAAAAGGTTATGTCATAATCACTGTTTTTATTGAATGACATTTTAAAACACCAGTTCAGCTTTGGTCAGGCGAGCAGCAAAAAGCATAAACTAGGATTGTCAAGATCAAGGGCAGAGACAAAGTCAAATAGCAGTTAATCTAACAGAGACAACAGAGTTATATTTTTGCAGGGTTGAAGTTCAAAATGGAGCAGTTAAGCACCTGTGTGGGAAACACAAACAAGGCACAGGTAAAAGCGGTAACTAAACACACTACTGGCGTTGGTGGCTGTTAGCTGCACTGTTGGTGTGGGGTTCTGCTAGACCCTGGTGGTAGAGGCTTCTATGACTCTAAGCACTGGAAATTATTTGCTATTATGAGGATGGCACATGACTGTTAGTAAAGGGGTGATGAAATCATTTAACTGCAGTACACGAAAATGGCATTTATATGTATGTTGTACAAGATATTTTGTAGATAGTAGATAGATAGGTAGCTAATTTTATACTCAAACTAGACATACCAAATGTCAGTTGCATCACCCCCATATTGATACAGTTTTACACAGTTTGGCATGCATATAAAAAATGTGTAGTTGATGCATGGTGGGAAAAGACAAGAGACCAACTAGCCATTTTTAGCAATACTGTTAAGAACATACTGCCCAAAAATTGGTTTTAGCTTACCCAAATTCAGGAGATTGAAAAACAAAGGAAAACTTATGGTCTTGAACCTTATATTTCATATCAAATATATATTGTTCATCTGTACCAGTTCTTCTGTGGTATATGATATTGTCCAGCAAATTTGGCAAAAATGAATACAGAAAAAAAGAAACTCTGACAAATCCTATATGATCCTTACGAATAGTAAAGAAACATCTTTTATGTTTAATTAACAACTTTTGTACCCCCATTTTCTTGCTATATGTCCTTTCTTTGTGGAGTTTGCATGTTCTCCCCATGTCTGCATGAGTTTCTCCTGGGTGCAAGACATGCTTTACACTAACTATGCAAATTCTCTTCCTGTCTAAGCAGTGCAATTAGAGTGATGTGTGCTGGTGTGTGGACAGTGTTGGTGTTCGTCAATCTGTAAATAGTGACAGAAACCTTGAGTGTGATCAGCCAAATATGACAAAGTCAGTGACATTGCACTCCGACTCTCTAAAATATTAGCCTATAATTATTTACCCTAAATCATCAGGAGACCACTAACCCCATGTAGCTTTTCCAGTTGCAGAGGTAATTTCTGAGACTCTGTAATGATTTCTCTATTAATATGGCATTTCTCGATATATACGTATAGTTAATGATAAACAACTGCTCAAAATAAAGTCGTTATTGCCAGTGCCATTGAGGAATAAGGTAATGTAGATCTAAATCTGGAAGGCAAAATGGAAGTCAAGGTTAGTCTGTTTTAAAAAATATACACACACACACTCCCACAAACAGTACTGTCTTCTTATTTAATCCACCATTTGATCAATATACAGTATCACACAAAAAGCAGGGACAATAGAAGCAATGTCTTTTACGCTGCTGTACTTCTTTCACAAATGTAAACACTAAATCCAAAAAGTTGAGACATTAAGGAAAATGCAAATAAGAAGCAATGCAGTGTTTCTTAGATCAACATATTTATTTAACTTAACACAAGCCTGCAGCACATGGCGCAAAAAGGAGCAAACAAACTAATATGTAAGAACATTGTTGATATGTGGTATTTTTTCCCCAAAGGAATTTGCACAGTTCCCCATATATAATGCACAATACAATATAATTAAACAAATGACTGAATCTGGAGGAATACACATTATGGCATGCCAGACACTGTCATAGCTTCAGGATTGTTGGCTGCATTGACAGCTTTCTCCAATTCCCTCTGTCTCGTGTTGCTTGTAGCAGTTGGGCCTTGATAATCCAGTCGTGACGTTGTCCATCAAGGTTAGTCTTAATCTTCCGTAGCCTGTGCATACAAGGTAAGGGCCACAAACCTAAGATGAACACTCATAATCTTTGATCCCTCAAACAGCACAGCACCAAGAACAGTCATTTCTCTTTAAATGATACATTTTCTCAGTTTAAACATTTGATACGTCATATATGTTCTATTCTGTATAAAATATGGAATTTTGAAACTTCTACATCATTCTTCTTCTTTTTCTTTCGGCCTCTCCCTTTTATCAGGGGTTGCCAGAGTGTGTCAGTCTTTTCCACCTCACTCTGTCCCCTGCATCTTCTGCTTTCACACCCACTACCTGCATGTCTACATTG
>JAOUQV010000046.1:4151648-4168471 GCA_028565295.1 Aspidoras spilotus
GGCCACTATCCTGCAAGAAGAATGGCTTAAAATCCCTCTGACCACTGTGCAAGACTTTTATGTGTCATTCCCAAGACGAATTGCTGCTGTATTGGCTGCAAAAGGAGGCCCTACACCATACTAAAACCAGGTGTTTCAGTTTTATTGTCTAACCCCTGTACATAGGCTGTTCCTGAATTCCTAATTCATATTTAATCAGGGGCAGCACAGTGGTACTGTGGGAAGCACTGCTGCCCACAGCAAAACATTCCAGGGCGGGGTATCCTGGATCCTGTTGGTTGCATGTCCTCTTAGTGTCCATGTGGGTTTCTTATGGCTCTACAGATTCCGCCCAAAGACCAAAAAAAATGCATGCTAGGACATGCTTTTTTTTTACAAATTGGAGTGGATGGATGATTAATAATTATATCCTGAATTGAATTTCTTAAAGCTGCCTTCAGAAAATGTTCCATTGTAAAAACTTCTATAGAAATAAATTGAAACACGCAGAACATTTCTGTAAATACAAGTTTGAATTGAGGATTATCAGCACGTTTATATGAAAACCTCTGTTTTATTGTCACATTGTCAGAATGAGGTTGCTGTCTCCAGTCAATGGGGTGAGACTGCTATTTGCTGTGGATTTTTAAATACTTCTACAGCAATAATCAAGATTAATGATTCACAGCACATTTAATTAATTACATTATACATTTTCTTGTTTTAAGACAACATGAATTTTAATTAATCAAATATGTACTGAAATACAGGTTTATTAACCCAAAGACCAAATGACTCAGAGATAATGAGAGACGTTTACCAGACATGCAACCAAGCACTAAACAATGAGTGCATTGTGTTGCATGTTTGATAAAAATCATACAAAACTGCATTATCTAATTGCTCAGTGCCTGATTACCCAAAAGCTTTTAGGAACAATGGATAGAATAGTGATGTGGTGATAACACTTTGGTGAAATTCAGGACAGATAAGAAAAAAAATCAATATAACATGCTATAGCCTGCAGCACAGAACACATAAGAGCGCTCCTTTCTCTGAGTTCTTCCCTCTAGCTTTAAAATAGTGTGTGTGTGTGAGGATGTATGATAAGGACTACTGCTCCCCTGACAAGTGTCCATGATCACAGCAGCAGGCGAATCTCAAATTCATCACACATAACAGGTGTTAATTCATTCTTTCACACCAATCTCCAACCTCTTTTCCTCTCATGCCTGGTATCCTGTCCTGTGTCTGTCTTTTTTTTCATCCAGACTAAAGGCTTTACAGTCTTCTGAGATGGTATGTCATTTTGAACAGTGGTGCAGAAACCAGGGCTTTCTTCAGGGAGCTTTTATAATGCAGATTTAGTGTTATCTGTGAGTGTTACAGTGTTATCTCCCAGCATGGTTTCTTTCAGTATCGACACTTGTCAAGAACAAATCTGACATTCTGTCTAACCATCTAGCTGCCATTAGGGTTTCATCAAAACAGAACCTTGTAATAGTAAATATTACAATATAGTAGACTATATATTGTGGCTCCTATAAGATGACATAATCCTTATTTCATCCTTATCCTTATTTTTAACTAAAGTTAACCCTTTCTAAGTACAGACTATTAAAATCATGACATATTGTAAAAGGCTTATGGTGGAATTACACATTGTTTAGCGTTGTTACATCCTAATCAAACTGAACTTCATCTACAAAAGATGATCTTTGCACTATAGCTGCAGATGAATCCTCTATTTGACGATTTTGTCAAGTAGCAACACAGTTTTAATCAAATGAATTCATTCAATTATTTTCTGTACCTATTACTGATGACATTTATAATAAATCACACTTATACTGATAACAATGAGATTTCCCGGAATGGCTCACCCCTACAGTACTGTGCAAAATTCTTTTGCAACCAATTTAATGCATTTTGCATTACTTAACCATAAGACTTACAATCCTTACCTTAACTCTAAATGTCATGGTTACATTTTGGGTTTAAGTTTTTAATTTTAACATACCAAAGTAATAAACATTGGGAAAGTAAATTAACTTTATTTGTAAACTTCTAATTTGGAGTGAAGCAGTAAACATAGTGAAGTGGTAAAGAGGTTTATACATAAACATAAAGAGGTGGTTGAAGTTATAGTGATGTTATAGAGAGACACTAAATCTTATTAGATAGGATAGTTCTTGGTCCTTTAACAGGTTGATAGATGTACTATCTATACTTGGAGATGAAAAGTGTCTTTGGCAGTGTGTAGTCAATGGGACTGCAGAAATGGATGGTACAGGGAAGATGCATGATTGTCTTAATGACTAATGATCACATTAAACTGGAGTGACACTGAAAGAAACATGGATCCAGGAAGCGATTATGATGAGCAGAAAAATAAATAAATAAATGACTGCATCTCTGACATCTCTCTCAGAGACAAAGTGATGGGGAAAGCCACTCTGTTCCTGTCAAGCTTTTGGATGGGAACCAAAATCGTGATGTTAGAGAAAGTGGTAAGGCTTTACTAAAATATTCTTAATCCAGTGAGTAAAATAGAGGCAACTAAAAATACATAGGTCAGATGATGCGGCAAACCATATCAGAGAGAAGAAAGGCAGAGACAAAAAAGAAAGCAAAATAAAATCAGACATATGTCATGTCATCACACACACAGTCATCGTATTGCGAGTTTTGGCTGCACAAATGTACTCTTTGGAATAGGGATAAGCTGAATGGTCATCCCTATCTTTTTTCAGCTGTTCCAGGGAGTCTTGCTCTTTAGGCATAAAAAGTAACTTATATTAACTGATTTATATTAACTGATTATACCCTGTATATAATTTCTGTAAAGCTCCTTTGTGACAATGTTCTATTGTAAAATACACTATAGAAATAAATCTGAATTGTTATTAACGCTCCTGGCTTTTTTAGCAGGGTGTGCCAACTGAGCAATACAGGCTTTAGGAAGACGCAGGAAGTTGAATTTAAATAGATGTCTTATAATTCTTGTAAAAACACAGCCTGGCACAGGATTAGAGGATGATAGCTAGTATAAATGCTGGTGATATGAGCATGTAAGGGGGATGAAGTACGGTGATAAGAGGTCAGTCCAAATAGCCGGATGTGTTCTTACTAAAAATGTTCTGTTTTTTTCTACTTTTTTCTAAGATTATTCATACTGTCATGTGTTTATTTTATGCATGTATTCTTGCGATGACTGTATCATGCAAATTACCTAGATTGCTGTAAAAAAGTAAGACCCAGTTATCCCTGGTAAAGCACATCCGTACTGTCTCATCTGTCAGGCTTCATGTCTTTTACTCAACAGCAGTGTTGTCCTACATTTCAGGCTGACAGACCTGCTATGGGAAAGTTGAAAATATTCTTGCATCTTTGAATTTCTACCCTTAGATTTATTTAAATCTCTCATTGCATTGTGAGCAATTCAAGTGCTCAAAAGACATGATGGCTTCCTCTAATATTCAGATTGGGCACTTTACCTGGAAAGGTTCCCAGACATCTGGAGCATAATACAGACACTGAATGCAATCAAAGAGCCAAATGCCCTCTTCATCTAACAGGCTTCCACTTCTCATGCCTTAATTTCTATCTTGTACATTTCCATTTCCTAACAGATTTCCAATTTCCAATTTTACTTTCACTTCACACATAAGACTTATTATCAGCACTCAGTTTAGAAGGTATTATCAGACATGGCAGCGTCTCAAGACCCTGCCATTTATATTACATCCCGGGAAATGTCACGGTCCCATCGAGGTAGACAGATAGTTCCCAGGTGGGCCGCTGGTGCTGGAAATAGAAATGGTCCTATGCTGACCCATGGAGCACCCTAGTGAACTTGGGAAAAATGATAAGTAAAAAACCTGTCAAGTTTAATAATACCATTGCACATCTTACATATTTAAAATGTATATAAAATACAAGACACAACTGAAGAACACTAATTGTTGAAGCTTTGTCGGTGGAATTATTTCCCATTCATGTTTCAGGACTTCAGTTGCTCAACACTCCGGCGTCTCTGTTGTCATATTTTGCACTTTATAATGAGCCATGCGTTTTCACTGGGAGACAATTAAACAACAGGTCTGGACTACATGCAGGCCAGTCTGGAACCTGAAATCTTTTGCTAAGAAGCCATGATGTTGTAACACATGTCGAATGTGACTTGGCATTGTCTTGCTGAAATAATCAGGAATGGCTCAGAAAAAGACATGGCTTGAAGGCCAGTTTTTAGCATTAGGATTTTAAAATCATTATATTCTGTTTTTATTTATGTTTTATAAAACATCCCAAATTGGGGTTGTAAAATCAAATGCATGTCAAAAAGCATGTTAAAAAAGGCAAAACAAAACATCAAACTGCTATACCACGTTCTACAACACTGGGTTCACAATGATCAATTTAACGCTTAAAAGGTAAGGTCATCAAGAGTGAGTTTAAAAGAAGCACCAAAAGCTAAAATTTTTTTTAACCCAGGGTGGGTTTTTTTGTTACCAGTCACTACAAAAACAATAGAGGTTTTGTAGTAGAAGGTCACAAATATTTAAGGTATTTGACCTAAAGTTAAAATGGATACACCAGATTTCTGCGTAAATGCTAAGGCAGAAACCACAACTAAATATGTATGACCTTATGTTACCATGACATACATAGCCACATGGGGTCAGTAATAGTTTAGAAAATCAGTCTCTTAACACAGTCTGTTGCTGCATCAAGTCAGGGAACCTGAGACTGTATTATACACGAGGAAGCCATATATTAATTTTATATAGCAAGACAGTCCTGTGCTCAGAAAAGCCCATGTTTATATTTGTTTTTGGGAAAAACTGGGATCTGATTCTATTCTGAATCCATTTAGATGTCTCCTACTTATGAATATAAGAATCAAACAATGGTTGTGAGTAGATCAAGTCTTGTATACAGCAAAAGTAGGCAACAAAAAATCACTTGCAACAATTTTATATATTCAAACACTTAAATAATACAATTAAAAGAAGAAGTGATGTGACTCGGTGGTAAACATACAAGCTTTCTGAAATCTTGTTCTTTCTGAATTTGTTTTTTTTTTTACCAAAGAAAATAAAATCTGTTATGGTAAACATGAAAATCTTTTCTCAACGAGGTTAATGAAAGTGAAGATATATAACAAAAACCAATACACCTTATGATTACCTAAAAACACAAGTAGAGACAAGGTTCAAGCAAACACACAATACTTGGGAGAGTGTCCACAAACAATAACAGTTTCATTGCATTTTTTAGAAAGACTCCACATTTTTTGTCTGAGAATGCGGTTTGTAGATACTGTATTTTTGAAAATGGCTTTTACCCAACAAGCTTGTCATGGAGTTTTTGCCTTCATGGTTACAACACTCTTCCATTTCACCAATTTCTCTGGTACTATTGTTGTACAATGGTTGGCATTCTTGATTTATTCTTGATTTATTGCTAGCGTTTGATCAAAATGCCAACTTACTTTTATGTTCATTCATTTCTGTAAAGCTGCTTTGTGACAATGCTCTATTGTGAAAAGCGCTATATAAATAAAACTGAATTGAATTGAATACCTCTCTGAGGTAATATGATAATAAAAAAGAATTTCCTTACCTTTGTAGTTGTGCATGTATGGTGAGACATACAATTTAAAGCCTAGCAACAAGGTGCTTTACTGGTCTCCTTGCAAATATTTAGACAGTTTTTGGAAGCGCCTGCAAACACCATCCAATGCCCATCTTTTTTATGTAATAGATCTATTATGAGTGTAGTAGATTAACTGAGAATGCAAGCAATAATTCTTTTGTGTAAATCCATTTGCACAACACATTTGACAGGCTGATCAGGCTCTATGTACAGTATTTATTTATTGAAGATGAAGTTACACTGTATGGGAAACCATTTTATCCGATTGTTAATTACACTGGTTGTTTCAGCATCTCTAAGCACCAGTCAGAAATTGCATCTCTAAAACGCTTATGTTGTACAATACATCACAATGCAGGTGCTCACATTGTATATACCTACAAATCATCTCATTCGGTTAATTTTCTAGGCTGGCTGGCTCAAACAGAAGTGTGGAATTTATGTCCTCATGACATTGCCACTGTTCACTTAGTGCCTGATTCCATTAATTCCTTTACTTTTGCAGGATTTGAGCATGAAAAAGCAAGCTGGATGCACCCGATAATTCATGTCAATGGTAACTAAGCAACCACACCACAGCTTATATAGCAAGGTCATGGATAGTCTTTTACTGACTTAACTCGGCTTCTACTGTAATATTATTATTGACATATAACACTGCTCATAATACATGATAGTGGTTTAAAATGTTAAAACCTGCAAGAAATCATTGTGATCTTTGACTCACAATCTAGCTTGAACAGCTTAATTGTTAAATATTCCTAAAATCATAGTGAATGTCAAGACTTCTGTCACTAAGGACATGGATATATATAAAATGGCTACAATTTTGCTTTCAAAACAGGATTCAATACATTCTGGTTATAAAAAATCAGACAATATACTAAAGATACTAAAAAAGACAAATCAAAACATTGTGGAATTAACCAGTAGAATAAGTATTTAATAGACAGAGACATGAAAACAAGAACAAAAGTCTAGTGATACTAGTGAACGTGATACTTTCCGTTAAACTGATCTCTAAACTAAACTTCAATGGAGACAAAAGCACAGAGCTGAAATAGAACAGCGGTGAATCTATTATTCCGGTAATGAGGCGGGTGCATGCTGGGTAATGCAGTCCTCATCGGCAGCCAATTTCTGTTTAGTAATTCTGGTCTGCATGGGGATTTGGTAACTGCGCGGTTGCTAGCATGTCCTTGTCTGCAAATTATTGACTCATCAGTTGACTGTTAGTAAGCATCATATAATGAAAGTGAGTCATTTATATAAAATATAAAATCTCCTGATAAACTTGATTGCAGTAATGTATTTCCAAAAAGGTGGAGATTGGGCATGTTTAAGTGTGTAGATGTGTGCCTTCTTCTTTTAACTCCAGATCAAATTTCGGAGTCTTGGTAGAGCAATGTTGTCTTATTCTTCTCTGATGTATGATTCTAGCTCCTTTGATGGATTTTTCTTTTCATAAGCAGCATATGTTTTTTGATTGCTGAAAATCTGAACTACAGTCAGGCTGGTTCTGCCAAGGCATGCCGCTATGATGAATTCGGGATGTTGTTCAGCTGAGGTATGCAAAGCATTCCCTGAAACAGACGTCTGAATGGAAGCGCATGTTATAAAACCTCTAAATACTGTTCAGCATTGATATTGATTCTCAAATGTACAGTGCATCTGAAAAGAATTCACAGTGCTTTCTTTTTTGACATTTTGTTACAGCCTGAGTAAATTCCAAAATGGATTTAAAAAATAATTTTCTGTCTGAGGTCTGTAACGCTCTGGAATAGGTTTCTGTACATTGCTGCATTCAACTTCTTTGACACTGAATAGTCGCCCAGTTCTTACTGCTTGAAAAAACAACCTCACAGAATGAAGGTGCCTGGTTTCCTCCAGACCTGCCACTTGGCATTCAAGAATTTTGTTTGTGCCTTGATACAATCCTGTCATGGAGGTCTATAGAAAATTCTTGGACTTCACGGCTTGGTTTGACATTTTTGGTCAACTATGGGCCCATTTATAGACAGGCACAGGCAACTGGATTTACCTCAGGCGGAATCTAGTCAAGTTGTCAAAACACAATGCACCTAAGCTCAATTTTGAGTGTCATGGCAAAGGCTGTGAATACATTTAGTGGGGCCAAAAAGTATTCAGTCAGAAGCTGATTGTGCTAGTTCTACTACTTAGAAAAATGTAAGAGGTCTGTAATTTCATGATAGGTTACGCTTCAACCTTAAGTGACAAAATGAGAAAAAAATCTAGGAAATCACATTGTAGAATTTTACACTTATTTTATTTGTAAATTATGGTGGAAAAACAAGTCTTTGGTCAATAGCAAAATTTATACTCAATACATAACATAAACTTTGTTGGCAATGACAGAGGTCAAATGTTCCTGTATGTCTTCACCAGGTTTGCACACACTGTAGCTGATATTTTGGCCCATTTCTCCATGCAATGTTCAGGGGCTGTCACTAGGCACCACGGACTTTTAACACCCTCCACAAATTTTCTGTGGGGTTGAGGTCTGGAGACTAGGTCACTCCAAGACCTTGAAATGTTTTTATGGAGCTACTCCTTTGTTGCACGATAACAAAGGTGTCTTTGGACAACTCTTTGGTCTTGGCCATGATTGAGTCTGACTGTTTAAAGTGAATGGTTGGTTTAGAGTTGGATGGAATCCGGCAGGCGCAGGGTTGCTGACATCTTCTGGTGCCTCCGCTGCATTAGGTGTAGCTAGGTGTAGAGAGAGAGGATAGAAAAGAGAAAAGGGAGAAAAGAGATAAAGGAAAAGAGAATAAAGAGAGTTAAATATGATCAACTATCTAATAGTCCTACCACAAGTTGTGCAGCGAGAAAGAAGAAACTCCGGCAGACTAGCGCTATGGCGGCATAACTACAAGGTAGAACCAAAAGGGTGACACAGACATGAGGGAGCCCTGGTTAATAAACAGCCAGCCATTCCACCGTCAACAAACCTGAGTGATCTTGTGAGAGTGGCCAGGTGAAAACATACAACCATCCCAGTTTAACAAAACACTCTATGACCATGATCTTCCAGCTCTGAGCCCTGAACTATAGGGGACTATGATGGATATGCTTGACTAACTAATTAAGTTTTCAGCCTAGACTTGAAGACTGAGATTGTGTCTGAGTCTTCAACACTGACTGGAAGACTACTCCATAAACGTGGGGTTTTATAAGAAAATGATCTGCCCCCTGCTGTAGCCCTCATAATACGAGGTATTAGCAAATAGCCTGCACCTTTTGATCGTAGTGGCTGAGGTGGATCATAAGAAACTATAAGTTTACTAAGGTACTGTTATGGGAGACCGTTTACTGCTTTATAAGCGAGCAAAAGTATTTAATAGTCAATATGAAATTTGACCAGTACCCAGTGCAGTGTGGATAAGACAGGGGTTATATGTTCATTTTTTCAGATTTTAGTAAGGATTCTGGCCGCTGAATTCTGAACTAACTGCAGTTTGTTTTCTAGACAACATTTTCTAGCTGATGAAGAATAATAGCGTGATCTATGGTGTCAAAAGCTGCACTTAGGTCAAGCAAGAAAAGCATGGAAATACAGATAATGAGGTCAAACAGGTGCCAGTGAAGGACAAAATAGCTTCTTAAAGAAGAAGTTACAGGTCCGTGAGAGCCAGAAATCTCGCTTGTTCGTAAGTGACTAAATACTTATTTTCCACAATAATTTACACATTTTAAATCCTACAATGTGATTTCCTGGATTTTTTGTCATGGTTGAAATGTACCTATGATGACAATTGTGAGTGTTTCTTCTAGGTGCTGTTGTTTCTCCCCACAAACAGCCAAATTGTCCCTGTCTTGTCTACTATGTATATAAACTTTTATGGATGTAAATGTATGGATCATGGTTGTAAAAATTTAACATATAAAATCATTCTGTACTCACACATTAATACAGAATTTAAAAAATAAAATCTCTAGCTAAACATTGTACTAAAAAAACAATAAGATGACATTTGCATAGAATCATATGTCCCATCATCAGCATCCTTGATGTGAGACAGGAATAGATTTGATAATATTACAATGTAATTGAAACTATAAATCTACAATAATTATGTGGCAGCAGCTATGCACTGTATGTTTGTACAGCTTCTGTAAATCAATGTTTATACCTTAAGATACTGTATAAGTAGTAATAAAAATGATAATAATAAATTTAACTTATACGTTTCAGTTTAATTTATTTATATAAGCGCTTTTTACAACGAAACATTGTCACAAAGCAGCTTTACACAAATGATATACAATGTATAAATATAAAATTTCATTAAGTTAAATTTTCCCAAATGAGCAAGCAGGATGGCGACAGTGGCAAGGAAAAGCTCCCTGATATGATAGGAGGAAGAAACCTTGAGAGGAACAAGATTCAGAAGGGAAGCCCATCCTCATTTGGGTTATAACAGATTAACAACCTGAAAATGTCTGTGATGGAGTGTGTAGAATTTACCATCCATAGAATTTATATACTATAGGTTATATACCCAGAGTGAACACATATCACCTTCAGCATAAAGGGGATAGACCCTGAATGTGTAAACTGTCAGTGCATCTGGTCTGCAGACTGGCAAGTGCATCATACACAAGATTTATTTTTCTTAAAATTTTCCTCAGAGCTTTGTACTCATAAACTGTTAATGATGCTATAAAACTGGGCCTCTTTATGCCATTTGTTCAATATTAAAATAATCTTGTCCTACACTGTAAAACTATTGCATTGATTAGATTTTCTAGGGAAACTCCATATTCAAACAGTTACAATCTTTTGTGAATTACTAGAGGCTTAAACCATAGGTTTCCTTACAGAGACTCGAAAGAAATCAGGTCATGAAAAAGAGGATATTAAATGTAAAAGAGCAGCTAATGATGAAGACACAGAGGAAACCTGAAGAGAAAGGACAGACAAAAGGAAAAAAAAATACGATAATGTATCAGTCCAGTCTTTCAGTGCTTATACACATGTAATCTTTATTTCACTTAGCTTACTTGCAGAAAAAAATATTTTATTTTTATATTTCTCTAAGATGCACACACCTCTGTTTGTAATTAGACACATGTAATGGCATAGCAGATCTTTTTGAAACATGGGAAACTTATGACATTATTCATAATATTAATTAGTAAGTTCATTCTTTCATTTTCTTCCACTTAGTTCCCTTAAGGGGTCACAGGCCAGCCGGTGCCCACAGGCCTCTGGGCGCAAGGGCAGAACCATCACTTACAGAGAAGATTTAATTTAGCATGCATGTTTTTGGAATGTGAGAGCAAACCAGATCACCAAAAGAACACCAGCAAGAACATGGAGAGAACAGGCAAAGGGATCTGACCCGGGTCTGTTTGCTATGAGGTGACAATGCAACCCACTGTTTCACAATGCCCAATTAGTAAGTTAATATATGTAATATGATGTAACAAGTGTAAATCTCGACGGGATGAGATGTATTTATTAGCCTGTCCAGACTAGATTAGGGGAGAGCTGTAAATATATTTTATACTTCTACACAGCAATGAATGTTTACATCTGAACTGCATTACAAAATACATGGGGACCAGAGATTTATATAGCTTTTTCTGTCACATGTTATTACATGATCATGAGTTACTTCAAATATGGCAGTGCTCTAAAAAACACTGGAGCAGAGAAAAGACCCTGATGCTCATTTAAAAAGAAAGGTAATTTATTATACATATCTAAACATATATACATGTAGCTGCCATTGACTCCTTTAATCAGCCTGCATGATCATCTTTTCTTTTGATCTGATTTTGGTTTTATCTTCCTCCTGATATCGTTCTCCCAGCTGTGTGGAGATGAAGTTTTACCTCATTATACTGAGTAAATAATTCAGTATCGCATCTATTTTGTTTGGTATTTGTTTAGTGGGAGGATCTCCATGGAAACGTGCGCTCAGTCTCTAACTACGTTGTGTAGCAGTTGACAAAAAGCTATTTAATTCAGGCGAAGGTGACATCTGTTATGAGAAGTTTTGTGAAGGAAATAACCACGGACATTCTTACAGATAAAACACATATTAGCATAAATACTCACAATTCAATATATATTTTCACTTGAAGCTTGGACAGAAAGTCAATAGCAAACATTTTGCTTTCTATGTCTTTTTTATTAGCAGCTGTAGACTATACTAGATACACAGACAAAACTGAATCTTCACTTTTATCTGAATCGCATTTTTATAAGAGAAATGAGTTTGGTACATAAATAAATAAGTTTTCCATTATTTTCACATCCCAATTTTAGTTTCTCTGTCCACTTGTTTGTTTTAAATGGTTCTTTAAAACGAACAGAGCCACAAGTACCAACTCCTTTCAAAGAGCCATTATTCTCCTTCACTATTGCTGCACACTGATTGACTGAGCAGACTTATTAGGTTTTGTTCAAGAATAGCTCTGGAGCTTGAAAGACATTAACTTGCAAGTGGACAAAAGTGGCTAATATAATTTATTTGTGCTGTTGAAAATTCATGTATTTTGCTTTTTAATAAGAACTAGTATATGTATCTTAGACTCTATCTTTGAATCCTTTGTTTTTTAATCAATTATTGCTTAAAACTAAGAAAATACAGAAAATCAGAAATACTGAATCAAGTTATTTTATGGTATGTAGATCTCGGACTGTGCTGCGAGTTAATAATATATCCAAACACATTTTTAACGTGCTTTGACAGTTTTTGAAATGCACACCAAATACGTATATTATCTACACATTGTGCTGTACTGCATGGGGATAGTATTACGCTGGGAATCTTTTTAACCAAGTCCTTATAGACTTGCACCTCACAGGCTATTCATTGCTTTCCTGAATATTGAGCACCAAATAAGGAATTTGCAATTTTTTTTCGTTTATATTACCATTTCTGCAAGAGAGTAAGAAGTCTTTTTTTTATTATATTTCAGACATTTCTCTTCAAGGACATATAAGCAACAAGCTTTAGATTTTACCGGATAAAACAGTTCGTGCCATTATCATTGTTTGAGAACAGATTGAAAAAGGCCCAGGGTGCTGCACAGACTCTAGGCAAGTCCAAACACAAAATGCATTAGTACGGCACTCTGAGGGCGAGTAAAAGTGATCCACACCAGTTATTTTAAAACATATGTTGGCTGTACTGTTCTTTCTGTACGAATTTGCTGTCTCTCCATTCAAAATTATACAGATTTGAATGTGTAACAGCGGTTCATCTGTGACTGTGGTGTAAAAAATGTCTGACTTATGATATGAAAAACAACATACAGTGATTTGATTTTGGTTGTCTGAGTATTAGTCTGATGCAGTTTATCGGATGACAAAGACATTTAGTCATGAAGTGTGTACAAGTGTACAGAGAATAATCAAGGAAGGTCGGCAATGAAGAATGAGTCGGACACATGTCCATGTTCACGATTGGCGCCAACATTGAGTGTTTATTGGTTTTTTATTGTTATACTAATGACACACTGCTGTATGTTTTAGCAAAGCCAGATGAGAGACATCTGATAGTTGAGGAATTTGTAAAGGCTCAAGACACATTTGTTTAGTAAAGCATTCTGCTTATAGTTCTAGTTCCTCTTGGATGCGGATCTGGAGGATTCTTTGCCACTATCTCCATCCGGATTGCTCATTAGTTGTAAAAAGTGATAAAAAGTAACTTAAGTAAATTTCATGATTATATTCCTGTATAAAAAAAGTGCTATATAAATACAACCAAATTAAATGTATCAGTAACCCTATAGTATAGCTCTTGCCCGAACAGAGTATCATATGTTTGATCTCCTGAAAAATATTCATGTCTGATAAAGAGGGGAACACTGTATTCATGACCCGCAGTTCAGCCTACAGCATTTTAATGAGTGTATTGAGAAGAGTGTATTGAAGTGTATTGTAATGCAGGGGAAAAAAAATTAATTGGTTTATAAAATATGATTAACATTAATCCTGCTGTCAGAGTATGGATATGTTTTGACTCACCTCATAAATGAAAGACACTAAAGCACAGGGAACATTTATAGGCATCTTTTAACTCTAGGTGAAAGACATGTCAATGCCAACATTTTAATCCCACAAAACTACTGAAAGTCCTGCTTAACTCAGACCAACAATCAAAGCTCAGATAAGGATGTCAAGCTTACTCCACCGCACCCGTGCCACTTCTAAAATATGACTCTGCAGCCTGTAATAACACAAGAGAGCATTCAATTACAACCCTGCCTTTGCCAAGGTCCTTCGACAGGGAGGGGCAGGGGTGTCGTATATACACCAGTCTGCCTATATCTGTTCCCTCTGAGTTGAGTTATGGCTCTCTATCCAGCATTGTGCAGTTCAGATGAGCTTCACCGTCATTCCCACTGCACATCCACTACACCCAACTTCAGATAGCACACCACCTCACATTTAATTAAAAGTACACAATTATTTCATAATGATTTATAGAGCTGTCATCATGCAGGGGCACACGATAGAGGCAGAATGTGAACAATTTTTCCCCCTTATTTTGACAGGGAAGGCAGAGCAAAGTCAATTGTTTTGTCTCGCTCTGTGTAATCTGCTGAAGCTTGTGAAGACTTCAATAAAAATGGTTCAGCTATCACGACATGACCTGCTATTTGCAGTAATTGAGGTAGAGTAAAAGTATTTTGTGCTTGGAGCTGGGAAAGTATGATAAGACAGGCTTGTCAGAGTGCCCCTGAGCAGACAGCCAGCCAAGAAACATCATTATGGGAACATGAGTTAGAGCTGTTAATTAAAGGCGCTGCTCACATGTAATAGTGTTAATGTAGATGCCCAGATATTCACTACTTCAGCAGTTTTGCCGGCGCTATTTATTCACATTCCTATGGCAGCTGTGACTGAGGTGATGTGTAAAGTTTAAATAAAACCAGAATTTTCACATTTTATTAACCCATATTTTATTATATATTATTTTATTCTTAGATTATCCATATTGTATTTATATTATAACATAACACACCTGGTAATTCCAAATAAGTTTCCATGGGGGCTACAGTAGGCTGGAAAAGTAAGCAGTACTGTCACTGTCCTATGGATTACACTTCCCAAGAGCCACGGACTGCCACAGGAACTCACCTTACAGATGATTTCACCTGTATATTGGTTTGTGTTACTTGGGCCACAAAAATATATTTGGTTGCAATTACTTTTTATAGAAAAATAGGAATGGGCAGTAGGGGTAGAAATTTCACATCACGTCGTTGAATGGCTGGTGATGTTTACTTTTTTTATCGAAAGCAAACTGCAGTCAGTGAAAGTATACTGGTTTATCATATTGAGAACCAATGTAGCTGATATAAAAATGAAAGAACACATATAGTGTGTTTCACTGCACAAAACTTTCAGAAAACACAAAGACACAATATCTGACCTAATCTTTCTGCTTTTCAATACACTTTGTCCATCTGTTAACAAGCTTTAATATTCTTTTATTAAAAATGTTTTAGGCTGAGTTGCAAGCCACAGAAGCACTGCTTTCTTCAATACTTCATAAGACGTGAATATTCATTTTTGTAGGGCTTCTTCATCCACCTTATTCCAAATTTTATTTCCCGATATTAAAATGCTTCTTTTTGTGCTCTTCCAGCACCAGTCACACCTTCCACAAACATTTAATTACTGCATGCTGCTTTTCTTTTGTTGCGTCAGAAAGGGCATCCAGCTCAAAACATTTGCCAAATTTATGATGCGAATTAATCTATATTTCTCCATACCAGATAAGTCGCGGCCCGGGTTAACAACGCCCGCCACCAGTACTAGTGGCAAACAGGGTACTGGCGGAAATTGGGCTACTGTTTGCCAAAAACAACTAGTAGAAAGTCGAGAGTGTAAGACTAAAGGTAGCAACACTGAATATAGGGACAAAGACAGGGAAAGGTAGAGAACTGGCTGATATGATGGAAAGAAAAAAGATAGATATTTTGTGTGTGCAGGAGACAAAGTGGAAGTGGAGTAAAGCTCGAAGCACTGGTGCAGGTTTTAAACTGTTTTATCATGGTGTGTATAGGAAGAGAAATTGAGTCATGTTGATCCTGAAGGAGGACTATGCAAAGAGTGTTGTTGAAGTGAAAAGAGTGTCAGATGATTTTAAGGTTAGAAATAGAATGTGTAATGGTAAATGTTATCATTGGCTATGCATCACAAGTTCGCTGTGAGTTTTAAGGAGAAATAAAGATTCTGGAGGGAGCTAGATGAAGTGGTATAGAGTGTTCCCAGAGAGGAAAAAGTGGGCAATGGGCAATGAATATTTGTGAGCAGCAGTATGGTTTCATGCCAAGAAAGAGCACCACAGATGCGATTTTTGCTTTAAAAATACTGATAAAGAAGTATAAAGAAGGTCAGAAAAGCTGCACAGTGTCTTTGTGGATTTAGAGAAAGCTTATGATAGGGTGCCGAGGGAGGAACTGTGGTGTTGTATGAGGAATTCTGCAGTGGCTGAGAAGTACCCAGGATAAACAGGATTAGGAATGAGAACATCAGAGGGACAGCAAAGGTTAGACAATTGGGAGACAAAGTTAGAAGAGGCAGACTGAGATGGTTTGGACATGTACAGACGAGGGACCATGGATAGGTTGTAGGAGGATGTTAAAGATGGAGTTGCCAGGCAGGAGGCAGAGAGAAAGACCAAAAAAGAGATATATGGATGTGGTCAATGTAGACATGCAGGTAGTTGGCAGGAAATCAGAAGATGCAGAGGAGTGAGGTGGAAAAGATTGATTTGCTCTGGCGACCCCTGATTAAGAGACAGGCCAAAATAACAAGAACAGGAAAGCCAGCCTGATAATCTAACAGTGTAAAACTGGATTCAAAATCTATTTGTTATTAACTACAATAAAAATTGTGGAGGAATAGTATGAAGATTCATGCAGTCATTCATTTTATATGGCTGCTTAGTTCTAGTTCATTTTATATGCCTGCTTAGTTCTAGTTAGGCTTGCGGGGAAGCTGTAAATCAAATCCAGGACCTTCCTGCTGTGAGGCGGCAGCACTACCCACTGCACCACCATGCAGTTAATGTGGAAAAACTGTTGCATTATTGAATGCTGATCTTAAGACCATTAATTATTATTATTATTATTTGTTGATAAATATTGAATGTCCAATTGTGCGATTAAAAATGCTCATGGTGTCATTCCAAATA
>JAOUQV010000046.1:4327565-4338114 GCA_028565295.1 Aspidoras spilotus
TAGCATTTCCAATTTACCTAACATGCATGTCTTTGGCCTGTGGGAGGAAACCGGAGCACCCGGAGAAAACCCACGGGAACACAGGGAGAACATGCAAACTGCACACAGAAATTCCCAGGTTGCAAAATCTTAAAAACCACTCACACACAAATCAATCCCACTACAAAGACTAGATGTTCATTGCAACTGGCATGTCAGGTAAGACTGTGTATCAAGAAAGCTTCCGGAAGGACTATAGCAGATAATCTACTGCAAAATTTGAATGCATACCTGCAAACAAGTACCTGAATACATAAAAACACACAGACTTCTGACGTCCTGTGTAATATTAGGCTGCATTGTAATGGGGTTCATATTATGTTTGAAGGCATCTTTGATTTACAGCATGTCTTTGCATGTGCCTAATGTGCCATTTTCAAAGAACGGTATATTAATAAGCATTCAAGTTTCTTTGAGTGTCTCAGAGAACTTATGGAGGCGTTGAATTTCATACTTGCTTCTTTTTTCCACCAAGGCTTCATTATGTCTTTGTCTACAGTTAGCTCTCTTACGTAATATGTTGTTTTCTTTACTTTTTTTGCTGAAAATGAAATTAAAAATAATTTCTATCCTGACTTATTAATGTAAAATTTATAAAAACAAAACATAAAAATAAAATATGGTGCCTAAGAACTGTGTGCAGTGCATTATGTTAATGCATACTATCAGGAATTCTTTCTTCTCTCTTCGGAACAAAGTATGTTGTCCATACCTGTGTGCGTGTGTGTTTTTAAGGTGGATTTGCGCATAATGTGCCATTAATTACAAAAAAAGGCAATGGTTCATTGTTCTGCATCATGAATAACCTATGCAAGAGTAAAGTTATACTCTGGTAAATTAGGATGTCTTCTATTGTGTGAATGCGCATGCATTTATTCAGTGTGCTCGGCGATACAAACACATACATCAAAGCGTGGCAGCGCATTGCTTTTCGCCGATAAAGGTTTTAACACATGGGAGAGTTCCGGTGGAATAGACACATTTTCCTGTCTCATCACGTTCAGGTCACATTTAAGCAAGCCGAGTGGTGAGGTTTTTTATCTTGGTTAGCTCTGCATCCTCTCTTGAACAGAAGCATCTATCTTTTTTCTTTAAACAAGTATACACACATACACACTCAGTCGGTTGCCTTTACTTAATAGACTCCACTGGGTGCGACACAATCTGGTCAGATACATGGGCGAGCCAGCAGAAAGAGCTGATTATTATCTGTATCTGTTTGTATTAGCCACAAAGATTTCATTAACTGCAGCGGGATAGGCATTAAACTGTGAGCCGACCGTGTGTGCAGTAGAGCAGTTGTACTGTATGCAGGGAAGAGGGCAGTCACTGAATGTGTCAGAAATAAACCCAGCACCTAATTATGCCTTGAGTTGCACAGCAACACCCTGCTCTGCTCGAACCAGCAGGAATTGCAACTAAGAAATACGTTACATGCATGTTAATTGGCTTGTTCGATTTCCTTTCATTTGACATCCTTAGATCAATCCCAGTGACTGATTTGTCAGATGTGTTTGTCAATTAATACCAAAATCAATTAAATAAAGCAGATCTCACAAAAATATTTTAAATATACTGACAACTGGATTGACACATCGCATGCCTGGATCATGTCCCTTCGGTATGGATTTTAAATCAGATTCAAGAGGTAATTTGCTGGGAAAACATGTTGTAAATGTGTGCCCGTCTTTCTAAATTCCCTGCATTTTTAGAGACAGTTGGGGAATGATGAGTTTCATAAGATCTGCATGTTTAGCGTTTGAAGCTCTGTTGATGCTTTCGGAAGCACTCTGACTAATTAAATGGTCTCTCAGACATCTGCTGAAATCACACTGCTTTGTACGGTGGACTGTAAGGCACTGACTCTTTGAGGTGCTTGAACATTATGTTTTATATCTGAGTGGCATGGTGGAACATTGGATAGCGTTGCCACCTCATAGAAAGAAGGACCCATGTCCCAAAGATGTGCTTTAGGTTAATTGGGCTAAAGAGTCCTCTGTGTGTGTGTGTGTGTGTGTGTGTGCGCACACCCTAAAATAGAGTCCTACAAACCTGAACAAGATTGCACATACAGTTACATATAGATGTCAGTACTTTAATCTGAAAACTTTTTATTCAGTAATGCATATATATTGGGTTATTACTTTTAATCCAGTAATCAGATAAAGGTTAGGTATCCAAGTCATTGTGTGTTACTATTTTTGTCAATTTTCTTAGTAAAAAGAGCCGTGGGGAGTGAGATCTGGCCTATTCAACAATTACTGTAAGTAATTGTTACTTAAACTGTGAGTTTAAAGTTAGAAATTAAAGGTGTAATGGTGAATGTTGTCAATGGCTATGCACCAAAAGTTCTCTGAGAAAGAGAGATTCTGGAGGGAGCTAGATGACGTGGTAGAGAGAATTCCCAAAAAGGAGAGAGTGGTGATTGGTGCAGATTTCAATGGTCATGTTTGTGAAAGAAACAAAAAAGATGAGGAGGTAATGGGCAAGTTTGGTGTGTAGAAAAGGAATCTAGAAATACAGATGGTGGTGTATTAGCTGTGGAAATGGCTGTCGTAAACACATATTTTCAAAAGTGATCACAGAGTGATCTACAAGAGTGGAGGAATGGTACACAGGTAGACTACATCCTGTGTAGACGAGGTTTCTTAAAAGAGATTGTAAACTGTAAGGCAGTGGCAGGGTATAATGTAGCTAGATAACATTGGATGGTGTTTTTTAGGATGACTCTGGTGATTAAGAAGAGCAAGAGAGCAAATATAGAGAACTAAAATTGTGGAAAAAAGGGAATGATTGTAAAAAAGGGAAAGCAGTCAGATCTGAAGACATACCAGTAGATGTACAGAAATGTATAGGAGATATAGGAGTAGTGTTTTCGAAGAGATTATTCAATGAGATTTTTGAGAGTGAAATGATGCCTGAGGAATGGATGGAAAGTGTACTTGTACCGAATTATAAGAACAATTATATGCAGGGTTGTAGTAATTACAGGGGCATAAATTTAATGAGCCACACAATGAAGATTTGGGAGAGAGTTGTGGAAGCTAGTCTTAAACAAGCAGTGACTGTTTGTGAGCAGCAGTATGGTTATTGCCAAGAAATAGCACCACAGATACGATTTTTGCTTTAAGAATGTTGGAGAAGTATAAAGATGGTCAGAACAAGCTACACTATGTCTTTGTGGATTTAGAAAAAGCTTATGATAGGGTGCCGAGGGAGGAATTGTGGTGTTGTATAAGGAGGTCTAGAGTGGCTAAAAAGTATGTTAGCTTGATGCAGGACATGTATGAGAATAGCATAACAGTAGTGTAATGTGCTGTAGGAGTGACAGATAGCTTCAAAGTAAAGTTACTGCATCAAGGATCTGAGCCCCTTCTTGTTTGCTCTAGTGATGGACAGACTAACAGATAAGGTCATACAGGAATCATCGTGGACTATGATGCTTTTAGATGACATTGTGTAGAAAATAACTTGGGGAAGTAGAAGTATGCTCTGGAAAGGAGGGGATTGAAAGTCAACATTTGTAAGACAGAATACATGTGTGTGAATGAGAGGGAGGAAGGTAGAACCCTCAGGTTAAAGGGAGAAGTAGTCACAAAGGTGCAGGAGTTCAGGTACTTAGGATCAAATGTCCAAAGAAATAGGGAATGTTAAAAATAGGGGTTAAGTGTCAGGAGTGATGTGTGACAAATGGTCACAGGAAAAGTGAAAATATAATAGAGTAGTGAGACCAGCCTTTTTGTATGGTTAAAGACAGTGGCACTAACTGTAAGACAGTAAGAAAAGCTGAAGGTTGCAGAGCTTAAGATGTTGGGGTTCTAGTTTACCAGGATGGACAGGATTAGGAATGAGAACATCAGAGGGACAGCACAGGTGGGAAAATTGGGAGACAAAGTTAGAGCAGGCAGACTGAGATGGTTTGGACATGTGCAGAGAAGAGACAGTGGATATATTGGTGGTAGGAGGATGTTAGAGATTGAGTTGCCTGGCAGGAGGCAGAGAGAAAGACCAAAGAGGAGATATATGGATGTGGTAAATGTAGACATGCCGGTAGTAATTGTGAAAGCAGAAGATGCAGAGGACAGAGCGAGATGGAAAAGATTGATTCGCTGTGGCAACCCCTGATAAAGGGAGAGGCAGAAAGAAGAAGAAGAAGATGCACATACAGTATGTACATTTAATTACCTAGGCAATGGCAAGTTAGTGGTTAAAAGTGTACAAGCTCTCAACATCTTACAAATTTCTTCTCTCTTGTAAATGAACAATACATTGAATTGCATTGTCTTCTCCTGCATTTGCTTCCTGCTTGTATTTCATTAGAAAACTTTCTCCCCTATTGTTCTTCTCCCTCTCCCATCCTGGAAGCAGTCTACACTTGGCTGCTCTAATGTAATTTGGGCTATGTTTGAGAGCACCAGAGTTTCTATAGCAACTGTCTTTTTTCATTTTCACCCCCATTTCCTCACAAATTGTTCTCTGTTTCCACTTACAGGCTAACTCTCCATTATCAAATAACAGCTGCCACACACACATGTGTTTCCTTCAAATCACACGAATCCAACTGACATGTTATTTATGCTATATCACACTCACTCAAACGTGTGATCTGAATTCCTCTACATACACATGTGCACATATTGGATAGTTGGCTCGTGAGCAGATTGGTTGCAGATCTACACATGGATGTGTCCTATACTCTTTCTATACATTTCCTTACTTTGATATCAAATTATAAATGTGTGAATGTACAGGTACTCGTGTCTCTATTTTCTGTTACAGGCAGATGTAATTGTACAGTCTCTAAAGTGGCCCTTAGTGTGTGAATGTGTGTGTGATTTTGTGTGTGTGTGTGTGTGTATACAATGGATTGGCGCCCTGTCTAGGTTTGTTCCTGCCCTTGCACTTACAGTTGCTGGGTGGGAACTGACTGGCCAGTGACCCCGTGTGGATTAATCAGAAGAAAATAAAATAAATATAATTGAACGTCCTTGTGTGGCTGCAAGGACTTAAAATCTGTATGTGTTTGTGCATGTGTATGTGTGTGTGTGTGTGTTAGAGCACGAATCTCTGAAGACAGCACTATTGAATCAAAATGGAGGACGCAGGATGTTATGTGCAAAGCTTTATCTGCAGAATCTGGCACTCATCCTAGCCAGACTCAGCAATATATCATTTGGTGATAGTTTCACTACAGACAGACATGAACAGAAGAGAGATCAACTGATAGCAGAAGAGATGATGCAAACAAGTGGAACTTTAGAAAAGATTAAAAAAAAGAGATAGAGAGAAAGAGAGAGGGTAGGATTCTCAGCTACACTGCACAGCATTTGGGCACCGAATCAAAATTTAGAGAGCACAATTATGGGGGGCATCGTGAGAACAGGCAATAATATTAGTGTGGGCTTAAGTGTTGCAATTTATTACAAAGGTTTGAAGTCAGGGCTCTGGGATGGAATCTTACATATTGTCCTTGGCACTTTGTGCACAGAGGCATCATCAAGCTAGAATATGTTTGGTTTTCTAAATTCCAGTGAATACAATTTCATTCTCTGCAATTATTTGCTTCCAACTTTAAGCCAAAAGCTTGGGATCCATATATGGGGGTTATGGCAAGGTGCCTATACATATTAATTCTATATTGAGGAATCGTTTAAATACACAATACATAATGGCATATATGTGGCTTTAGTTGTATCAGGAGTAAACTAATTCCAATATATATTTGTGAATACAGTAGCATTAAATATTCTAGTTGCCAAGAATTTGAGCAATGCAACATACCATTGTTTTAAAAGCAAAGGCTGCTGCACAGAACCAATTGTGTTCTCTCTACTGAGATGTGTCAGCAGCACCTTCCTGCAGTATTTGTATTTGGCCAACTGAGGCAAAGCAACAATGATTAGCTTATGTGAGATAATAATGCAGTACAGCACAACATGAGAACACATCTGTGACCCCACATTTTCTCATTATTTCAGGTGACTTACAGCATAATAAAGTACCTGTGTGCAATTTGGTTACTACTTGTTTACCAGACAGGGACATGAAATAATAGTGGGGACTATTAATATCATAGTTTCCACTCTAAGCCCATAAATAAAGTTGTGAATAACACCAGGGATCTATTATGGTCACAAGGGATGTGTGGTCAGGAAGGCAGGTCAGGCATTTCATCATAAAATATAAGAAATCTAATAGATAATAGAATAGAATAGATTAAATATTAATAATAATAGAATAAATATTAATACTTGTCCACTGATCTGTATAATATACTTTTTATAGTTATAATGTTGTTTTTTTGTTAACATTGAAGATTTTTGAATATTATTCTAGGACCATGGTACATGATAGGATAATGCTGTTTTTCCAAAGTCTGTCCAGCTCTGTTTAGGGAACAGATCTTCTAAGGCTGACATTACACACAGCAAAGCTTTATAAACCAATGTTGTTGTCTCTGGATTTTTTAACATAGCCAACTGAATCATAGAGGATGCAATGATAAGTAATATATGTAGCATTCAACATGAAGCAAAGAGAAGCATGATACACTGAATCAAGGCCTCTCAATGTAGAGAGGGCTGCAGCCAGTTAGAGTAAAAGGTCGTGAAAGTGATACATTTTGCCACTATGTTTGCACACAGCAGAATTGGTCCTCTGCATTTAACCCATCTGTGCAGTGAAACACACAAATACACACACACAAAGGTGAAGTGAGCACACGTGCCCGGAGCAGTGAGCAGCTTGCACAGCACCCAGGGAGCAACTGACCGGTGGGCTTAACAAGTTTCTTTCTTAGCAGAAAGAGTAAGATTTATTTCTAAAGTAAATCCAGTTTTTATTTAGGTTTTTTAATTACATTGCAGATCCTGTATGTACATTAAATGACATTTATCATCAGTCCATATCCCCACGTATTTCTCTATGATTACAATCATTCATTCCATGTTCAAATACAGGGAGGCATGCAATGTGAGGCAACAATAAGATGAGCCTTACCTCGAAGTAGACAATCACCCACGATATCACTGTATGTCACCAATATAACATTTGTAGACACTTTTATTACATCCACTGACTTTCTATAGTCTAGGTAATGTATTTTACATATGAGTATAATATAGTTAGTCTCCCTGGCCTGACATAAAACTGCATTGGAAATGCCTGAGGTTAGACAGCCAGTAACGCTGCCTCACTGAAGAGGGTGTACATTTGTCTATTGGCTTATACTTGTTCTGCTGCTGCAGTTAAGCCCAATATAAAAGCTTCAAAGTTTCTCAAAACGCCTGAGTTAAAATATTTTCGTGGGTCTTTTCCATTCAGTTAACTTAAGTTTATTTACTTGCTTTAGAAAATAAAATTAATTTTAATATATTTTCAACTTGGCCATTGAATGTTATATACAATAGGCAAATAACTACTTCCTCATCCTTTCCACAAACTGACACTGATGACACCAAGGGTGGCACGGTGGCACAATACATAGTGCTGTGATCTCACAGCAAGAATATCCTCTGGTGACTCGGGAAATTTCTGTGAGTTTCTATGTTCTCCCCATGTTCACGCGGGTTTTCTCTGGGTACTCTGGTTACCTCCCGCATTTCAAAGACATACATGATATGTTAATTGGTGTCCCCAAAATGGCCGTTAGTGTGTGATTGTGTATGTGCACAGGCTTTTCATTCATATCGCATGACAAAACATCTGATATATTATGAGTCTAGTAGGACACAGGTCCAATTTGAAGTATATTTTAATTTTTCCATCCACACATTCCTAAAGAAACTGAATGATATGTACCACAGCAGACTTTTGTCACCTCTGCCTAGTAATATATACGTAGCTTTCATATTGGATAACATATCAGTTGAGCAGAAAACGAAACTTGAAAACCCCTCTTTACTCAATTCCAGCTACACTACCAGCTATTTCGTCTTTATGGAACTGATTCAACATTTCGGCAGTAATGGCTTATATTAATGCGCTAGCAGGGCTAAGTCCCTTCTGTATTACATAGATAAAACAAAACAGCAGTATAATATTGAACTTTTGGGCATCCACTTCAAATGTGTTGCTGTGAATAAATATCTTATTTTGGACTATTATTTGCCAGTGCTATAATAAGAACATTTTTATACATTCTTTATCAATATACTTAATCCTAGTCAGGGTTATGGGGAAGCTGGTGCATAGATGGCGGCATAGGGTACACCCCTAAGAGGGCACTGCTTAATCATAGGGTAAGTGTAATTTAGAGGCACAGATTGACTACATGCAAACAACCTCTACTTCTAAGTCTAATGCTTCTTAATGCTGCTCTTATTTTGCTTGTTCATCCACTACACCCACAATGGCGGTCTTTTTTACAAAAGTTAGCAGGAGCTTCTGAAAATAAATGTCAATTATGTTCACAAATAAAGCAGCACCCAGCATCCTTTGGCGTCTGGCTTGCTCATTCAGGATATCAAGTAACTTTCTGATTATATCCTGTATGTATACCCGGTCTGTGGGTAAAATGTGCTGCTGATAAAAGAATCTAAGTGAAAATGCCTAATTAGTTCAACCTGTCAAGAAGAACATAGTAACTCTTTATTAATATAAGGAGCAGAAAAGCATCTCAGCATACAAAATAATAACAATACCCGAGGTGGATGTACTAAACTGTCCTGTTTGGGTAAATCTGTACCCATGTCATATCCTGGTATTTGGATTGGTATATGATCTGATTTGTTTTGCTGTTGTAACTAATAGACCTCTAGGTCTGATGCTCTGTGCTTTTCTGTACACTACTGCTGCAAAAATGTATATTTAAGTATATATAAACTTCATAAAATAGCCAGGCAGATCACATTTTCCCCTATTCTAACATATAAGATGTAAGCATAAACTAAAGCTCATAAACCACCTCTGCATGAATTTTTTGCATCGTGCTCTTGTGACATGATTGGCAGCATAAATAAGCATGCAATTCTAATACAATGGACTCTAAGTGTATGTACAATATTAAATTTAACTAGGTGCACCCAATAGTTAACACATGCTTCAACTCAACATTCAACCTAATAAACATTCTAATAAATACCTGCAATTATCTACAAAACACACCTGTGTGTGTGTTGTGTGACACACACACACACACAGATCTGTCAGAATCTATGTGACAGTAATGCACTGAAATCTTATTGACTATGATGTGGAGGACACAGCATAAACAGACAACAGGATTAGGATTAAAAGCAACTGCTGTCTATCTGTCAGAGAGTAAAATCGATTTCAGAACGGAGGGAGAGGCCGTGCAAAGCATAAAAAGATGCATGGAGAAAAGGATGAGATAAAAGTGATGGTGAAAGAGAGTGAGATGGAAATGAGTGTAATACAGAGATAAGAAACCATGGTGGGGAGAAGAAGAGAGAAGAGAGGAGGAAAAGCAGAGGATCAAAATGGATGCTGACTTCAACACATGCCCACATCAAGTTTAAGCCCAAAGGACAAAAGTAACTTCAATCATGGCATACTCGTCATGGTGTGGACTGCTGCAACACACACACACACACACACACACACACCCTACATCATGCACAGACACTCACATTTTTTTTTTTTCTTTTGGAATTCATTTCCGCCCCCATTGCATTTCTCATATCTCAGCTTATTTTAGTCTCTCCCTCCTGCAGCCTACTTAAGAAATCTGGCACAGAAAGGAACAGCATTTTGCGAATGAGCCAAGTACGCAAATCACTGCACTTCAAAAACAAGTACAAAAAGTGCACATTTGCATTTGGGGTAAAACTACACTTAAACTGTGCCCTATAAATGATCTCAAAAAAGAGCGGAAGTTGATATTAGTACAACAATACAATGACAGAATCTGCATCAATATTTACTGATTATGACCTATACTCAGGTTAAACAACTGCATTAACAATAACACTGTAAGATGTTGGGTTTTCAACAGACAAACCATCTGTATTTAATGCTTCGGCTAATGATGCCCAAGTACTCCGCATTCACCTCCTCATCAGATGTGATTCCAATTCCATGAAGCTCTTGATTAAGTCACCAAACAGGTAATAGTTCAGTTTGTACCTCAACGTTGACACTTATTACTTGAACCTTTCTACCGATTCCCAATTCTTTTCTCCTTTCTGTTCACATCAACACCAGGCACACCCTCAGACAACAAACAAAGGATCACTACACCCTGCTCTTCTTTCATGCAAGACTCAAGTGGGGCAGATGTTGTTTAGCACTGCAATCATGAATGAGATAACATAATACATTAAAAAGCTGGTTTTAGACCACAATAATTTATGAGTATGGTGTAGGGCCTACTTCTGTGGCCAATACAGCATCAATTCGTCTTGGGAATGACACATACAAGTCTTGTAACAGTGGTCAGAGGGATTTAAGCCATTATTCTTGCAGGATAGTGACTAGGTCACTACGTGATGCTGGTGGAGGAAAACGTTTCCTGACTTGCTGCTCCAAAACACCCCAAAGTGGCTCTTGA
>JAOUQV010000046.1:4339975-4350238 GCA_028565295.1 Aspidoras spilotus
AAATTTCAGGT
Source organism: Aspidoras spilotus (assembly GCA_028565295.1). Lineage (NCBI taxonomy): Eukaryota > Metazoa > Chordata > Actinopteri > Siluriformes > Callichthyidae > Aspidoras > Aspidoras spilotus. The sequence continues at coordinate 4,339,987 of JAOUQV010000046.1, forward strand.
GCAGAAACCTAGGTAGAATTTGCATGTTCTCCCCGTGTTTGAGTGGGTTTCCTCTAGGTACTCTGGTTCCCCCAACAGGCTAAAGATGTCCAAAGACATGCAAGCTAGGTAAAATTGAGACACTAAATTGTCCGCTCCCCTCATGGCAGGGAAAAAGCCAAAAGTAAAATAAATATATAAGGACATATTATTAAAATGTTTGCAATGTAAAGTAATACACTATAGACACTCTATGATTCACAGTAATGAGTGTATTGTATATGTAGATTGAATGAGCGTTCTATAAGAGAGAGGATGAAATACATATGTGGATGACAGCTAAAATATTAATCAGTTAATCAGCCTGTCTGCATGCATGCTTCGTTATCTGCATTCCCATGTAACTACTCAATCAAGCAAGCGCACATCTGTCACTTCTTCTCTAGCTCTTTTTCATTTTCTCTCCTCCATTCCTATCACCGCCCATCTCTTACATCAATCCAAATCTCATCCTCTTGTTCTCAAAATCTCAGCCGGTTGCCTGTGCTGACATCTTGTCTCCTTTGCTTGTAATATGATTTATTTATACTCTTTCAATTCCCCAAAGAGGAGGCGGTTATTTCTTCTCTCCACCATCACTAAATGCAATCTTATGGCTCTATCAGCTACAGTGATTCATCATTATTTAAGCACACGTTTCCTCCCAGATCCTGTCTGCCTCCCACAGACACACCTAGCCTGCATGTCAATAGCTCATTAGTCCTATTCACCGACCTGAGTCAAAATAATAGCCAAACAAATGAACAAATAGGATGGGAATGTTCTGTTTCTCTCCTCCACATTTTGCTCTAATTTATCTTAATTACAGAACACCAGTCTCTTCAGGGGAACGAATAAAATGTTAGAGCGAGTGAAAAAAATGACATTAGCTTCAATGGACGTGTTACTTCGACCGAAGATGGAGTTGATTGAAGTTTTTAATTAAATTCTATCTCAAATGACTTGTTACTCTCTGTCTTTCACCTTCCACACAAACACACGCCTCCATGCATGCTTTGTTAAAAAGATTGCTAAGTATGGGTGACTAGAAAACTTCACTACACCCTCATTTCGACTCTTGAGCATCCTTTTTCCCATCTATTTACTACTCAGGACATCTCTTTCCCCTCCATGTCCCCCTGCCCTCTTCACATAGCTTGCACTCTTCACTCCTTCCATTCCCGCTCATGGCCACTCACCCATTCAATAGACACCTTGATGAATGAACATTCATGCCAGAAGCGAGAAACACTATATTATGCGGTGGTGAATTTCATTCTTCCTTTTTCTCTTCCATATCTCTCTCTGTCTCTCTCTCTCTCTCGCTCTTTCATTTTGACCTTGCAACCTGATTACTGTGTAATCCTCTCCCCTGTGACATGTCCTAGGCTATTTAAGTGGGTTGCCAGGCGACAGGGACTGCCTTTGGACCCCTTCTGAAGGCAATAGAGGGCGATGTGACCGCAAACCACTGCAAACATTATGCATCTTAGCATAGTCCGTAACCTTGTGCTTCGTGCCTCTGTCACTCACTCAACATGCTTCACCATACTGATCTCCTTCACTACAGCATGCTGTGAGTAAGTCACTAATTCATTCTCTCACCAGCATCCATCTCAGCACACTCCAGTGAAGCAGCATGCTTACACTCCATCTTAATCCCACTGTAATTAATTCACCCACTTACTCGTTTATTTGCACACTCCCTATCTGACACAAGCAAACCAGTGCATTATATTCTTTCTATTACTTCATCCCACTGTCATTTAGTCATTCAAGTAGGATGACCAGCATCCACATTAACATCCTCCAGAGCAGGGTGAATTTGTCTAAGTTGGGACATTGGGTAGTCTGGGATATCTAAGCTCTGTTGCATTCAATAATAATAATAATAATAATAACCCATTGGGGAGGCACACACAGATACACAAAGCAGGTTAGGTGCCATCCTCCATGGCAGTTCAGCCTTGAGTGTATTTGTATCGTGAATTAAACCTGTGGCCTTTTGGTTTCAAACTATTATACTATGGCTCTAGAAAAATCTAGTCAGCAGAACTTTTATTATATATTTAGCGCAAATGGCATGCTATTGATATCACATGACACATAACTGCATGCAGTTGACGTCACAGAAAGGGACAGAGCAAATATCAATCTGAAGCTCCGTCCAGGATAAATGTCCCAGATTACTGGAATTCAGTGCATGCCCAGGCAGGGTATCCTGGTTATTTCTCTGTGTGTGGTAACATACTGTAACATTAAACAAATAAAAAATAAAGAAATGTGTGCATTCGGTCATTGATTCTTCTCCTCACCCTAGCATCAATTCTATCTTTATAATGCATATAGGGGTAAAATTTGGGTACAAATGCTTGTCACTTGGGTGGTGCCCTCACGTAGCATCTTTTTTTCATATAATTTAAATGCATGTCGATTGATAATCCCAAGATGCCCCACCTTATATCCGGGACTGCTTAAAGCAAGAAAAATCAAGATATACATTGTTGCTTAAGTTATATATCAGTATCAGTATATAGAGTTGTAGAGTCAGTGACAAATTATGGTAAGAAGTTCAACTATTTGAAATTTTATTGCATTTTGTTGCAGTGTCTACTGCTGACTCGGATCTGGATAATTTCAAGTAGTGTTGTCTTGTTTTCTACTCTATAATCTCTGCTGCAATATTTACTGCAGGTATGAGGATAGCATTTTGTTATAGCCTTCAAATGAGCTGTGACATTTCTAAATAATGTGACATTTTTCTCTCTTAGCTAGGGTGTCTCAGTCCATCTGGCGGATGGATCTTTCAGATTTTCATTATATAGCTTTAAACCTTGAAACATAATCATTTCTTTTAATTTCTACTGATAAAGTAATGTTTATTTAGGTGAGTACAGCTATAGGAATGTGAATGTTAAATTACATTTACAGATATTACAATAGATCAGAGGCCATTTAGTAAAGTGATCCATTTGCCACTATGTGAATTTGTCCTTCGCATTTAACCCATCCGTGCAGTGAAAGACACATACTGTATTTTACACACAATGGTTAAGTGAGAAGACGTGCCTGTAGCCGAAAGCAGCCTACACAGTGCCCGGGAAACAACTGGAGGTTAGTTGCCTTGCCCAAGAGCACTTCACCCTTGTCTTGGCGGTACTTTAATCAAACCTTGCTTAAAAAAATTAAATAAGATACCCAGAACAATTTATTAGATACTACAAATGTATCTGCATCTCAGTGAACTATGTAACCTAGCCAGCTGTAAGAAGAACAGTGGTTCTAACATAAACCACCAAAGGTCTGCATAGTTCAGCGCTATGCCACCTTTCAAAATGGCAGAACTTAGAGACTCAAGTTCCAAGCATACTCCATTCTGCACATTTGTTTAATAATGTTGCCATATGTATCTATACTGTAGTATTTAAGTGTTTGTGTTTGAGCTTTTCTTTATGGTACTTCTGTGCATACAATTACACATACGCACACACACACACACACACACACACATATATATATATATATATATATATATTTTTTTTTTTATTTTTTTTTACAACAGTCTGTAAACGTCTGGGGACTGATGAGACAAGTTGCTCAAGTTTAGGGATAGGAATGTTAACCCATTCTTGTCTAATGTAGGATTCTAGTTGCTTAACTCTCTTAGGACTTTTTTGTCATATCTTTCTTTTATGATGCGAGTATTGTTTTCTATGGGTAAAAGTTCAGTGCCATGCTGCCATGATTCTGTAATTGATGCAGTCTGTGGTTTGGCATTGTCATTTTGGAAAATGCAAGGTCTTCCCTGAAAGAGACGTCATCAGGATAGGAGCATATGCTGTCGAACCTGGATATATCTTTCAAAATTGATGGTGTCCCTCCAGATGTGTAAGCTACCCATGCCACACACACTTATACTATCAGAGTTGCAGGATTCTGAAATGAGCACTGATAGCAACTTGGATTGTCCTTCTCCTCTTTGACACGGCGTCTCTGATTTCAATAAAGTAAAAAATACTGATTCGTCTGACCACAGTACAATTTTCCACTTTGCCACATTCCATTTTAAATGAGCTTTTAAATGAGCTTTGACCCAAAGAAGATTTTGCGATTCTGGATCTTGTTTAGATACGATGGCACGGTGAATTGTGTTTACAGATAATGTTATCTGGAAATATTCCTGAGCCTATTTTGTGATTTCCAATACAGAAACATGCCTGTATGTAATGCAGCGCCATCTAAGGGCCCGAAGATCACGGGCACCCAGTATGGTTTTCTGGCCTTGACACTCATGCACAGAGATTCTTCCAGATTATCTGAATCCTAGATTATAATATGTTAAAATTTTACACTGTCGAACCTTTTTCTGATACCGCTTCACTATTTGTCGGTTGATCCTCTTCCCATATTTACGTCTGAGAGCTGCTGCTACACCAAGATGCTCTTTTTATAACCAGTCATTTTATTGACCTAATGCGTTGCAATTGTTTGTACCTTTAACCTTTTCAGCCTCAAAAAATTTCAATATGTAAAAGTTCAAATGTCTCACTTTCGACATTTGATATGTTGTCTATGTTTTATTGGGAATACCATATTATTTTTTGAGATTTGTAAATTATTTGTACTTTGTCCCAACTTTTTGGAATTAAGCATCACAATGGGGAAAATATTATACTCACAACATGGCAAACCATGAGGGGTTTTGGATACCAAGCCTCTAGCCTTTCCAAGACGTTCTGTGGGTTTCCAGTATATACTCTAAGGTAGCATCTCCCTGATGCCTACAGATATATAACATCTTGGAAATCGATTTTATAAGAACAATCAACAGTTTGAGAATGAGAGAGAAGGACAGGGAAAAGATCAGTTTTCACTGTGGGTGGGATTTAAATCGGGTTGAACTCTCTCATTCATTGTTCATTCCTTAGAGTCACAAAAAAAATTGGTTTAGGAGTCTGTGCCACCTATCTGAAATAATATTCTTCTAGGTGGGATGTCTTAAAGTTGGACAGCTGAAGATTGTAAAAAAGATTAGGAGTTATAAAGTTTTACACCATTTTGATCGAATCAGTAAGATTAGAATTGAGCAATAAAATGCAAATTTCCTTATGTAAGAATCTTTTATTACATATTCATTAATGTCTTATGCTTCAAGTTTACTGAAGTACAAATTACATAGGGCATTCACTGGATTAAGAACAACTCGCTAATTACAGACTGGTGCACCTTTCTAATTAATTACGGTGCACAGACTTTGGGGAACAGTCATCCACAATGCAGATAAAATCAGCAGTTCAGCAGTTTCACTAGTTCACCTCACTAATTTGACACGCACCTTTCGAAACAAACACACTCAGCCAGCTGCCGCGTGACATACAGATAGATGATTGTTGATGAATCTTCCACTTTTGCTATACCCATAACACACTAGTATGGAATAGCCCATAGCCCTCATGCTGTTTTTTCCTTCTTCTTTAGCACTGTCCCCAGACAGTATGTAAAGTTCACATATAGGCATGGACAAGATGCTGCCTGCTCCACATTTTGACAAAGAAGGTGATCATTCATCGCTCTAAATCCTCTCAAATTACTTCATGGAGTGATCCACTGAACTGAATGAGGAAAACAATACTGCCTATGACCATATGAGGAGATCTCTACCTCCTCCAGGGAAAAGTGGGTCTGATAATATAATTGCTGTCTCCACTCATCCTGTCCCTTGTTTGGCAATGTGGTAAGTGTGTGGTGTACACACAGACACTAGTATCATAGCAGCACTAATTAGTATCACTGACGAGCTATAGTTCACTTTGTAAAGAGTGACGGACTGTTCCATCATGTAGACATAAACACACATTCATCCTACTTATGACGGTACAAGCTGAATAACTAATAAATCGGAATATTTTGCTTAAGTGCACAAAATATCTAATGTAGAGGGGGATGGGGGTGGTAAATAGGTTAGTAGGAAGCTTAATTTTAATGGCAAGTTATAAAACTGGGCAATTAAAGCTAATTATCCAGTCTGTAAACTTGCTGGCATTGAAATGTATAAGCAGAGACCTCCCTTATCACAGTATGACATATTTAGAAAGATTATATTTATGGAGGTCATCAACTATTTCTTCACCATTGTAAAACTGCTGACCTGGGACTATGGACATCTGATTATTTATTGCTCATTGAAAGAAACAGAGAATGGCACAGTGGCACAGTGCATCATGCCGGTCCTGGGTTCGGGCCCCGGGTGGGGCGGCTTGAAAAAATTTCTGTGTGGCGTTTGCATGTTTTCCCTGTGTTCATGCGTGTTTTCTATGTGTATTCCGATATCCTCCTGCATTGCAAAGTTATGCCTGATAGATTAATGGGTGTCTCTAAATTGCCAATTAGTGTGTGAATGTGTGCATAATTGTGTGTATGTGTGCGCCCTTTGATGGCTTGATAGGGTTGTTTCTGCTGTTGCTGGGAGGACACTGACTTCCCCGTGACCCTAAACTAGAACTGAGTGGGTATAGAAAATAAATAAATAAATAATTAAATGAATTAATGAAATAAACAGATATGATCATTAAAAAATCAACAGTGGATGGACGCACTGTATTACTGTATTTTATTTTTTCAAATGCAGTCATTACAGCCATAACCTGAAGTGTAAGATAAATGTGTAGGGGTGGTCTGGTCAAGTAGACCCATATCAAGTTGTTAAAATACACTTTTCTTAGGAAAGGCTTGGAGATAATATTACAGAAAAAAAACAGAATCTTCATATTAGATTACAGATAATTGGTCAATATTAACCATATTAAGAGTGTATTAACCATATGCACTGTATTGCTTGTAAATGTGCAAAAGTAAACATCAGGTATTTATTGCATAAAAGGTTATGTTTCAGTACACCCAAACAACAACTATACCCATATTCAGTGTATGAACTCACTATGTACAGTGTGAACTCACTGAAAATGTATTATTTTGCTTGTTTTTCACTAAAAGGAGGCACGCAAAGCAAAGCAAAGGGACCCAGGTTCGAAACCCGGATGGGGTGACCCGGGTATTTCTGTGTGTTTGCGTGAGTTTTCTCCAGGTGCCTTGGTTTCCTACCACAGTCCAATGACATGCATGCTAGGTAAATTGAAAATGCTAAATTGTCATTAACTTGTGTACTGAAATATGACTTTGCGTGCAATATGAAACTTGTGTAAGAGTATGACTAGGTTCCTGTCATTAGAATAGCCACTAGTGCTGATGATGTTAAACAATAAATAAATAAATCAAATCTTCACAAAAATGAGCCAAGGTGTCTGAGGTTCAAATCAGGTGTTTCATTTAGTAAACACTGATAACGGGTCCCACAGACCCAAACCCCACACAACGGGTAAAGCTGTGAAATGCTTTATAAGAATGATATGATCCTCAAATCACTTGTTTTTATTTGTTTTGTTTTTTTTAAATGTGCGAGTAAAGTCAGACACCCAGATCTCTCCATTAAATTTTAGGGGTGAAAGATCTTAGTTGCCCCAAAACTCCACATACGGATATCACATACAATTAATGTCTTTATGTCAAATCTAAAAGCCCATTTATATTCTTAGGTGTTATCACAAATGCTGGCACATTTTTAGTTTTCCAAGAAATACAGGGGTTAGAAAATGAATCTGAAAGACCTGGGTTTAAACCATAATAATTTATTAGTATGGTGTAGGGCCTTCTTTTGCGGCCATCAATTCAATACAGCATCAATTCGTCTTGGGAATGACACATACAATTCTTGCACAGTGGTCAGAGGGATTTTAAGGGATTTTATAATGAATTATTTATTTATAACTTAGTTTAATTGATTTACGTTTAATTACACAGCACTTGGTTTAATTCTGTCGTCTGAAAATGAATAGAATAGAATTAAAGATGATCTTGACTAATCCTAAACCTTGTTTTGTCTGACTATAAGCAATGTCTGGACCTGGGACAATTAGAGCCTGTGGCATCTTTACCAACTTGAAGTCTAATTTTACATGTCCCTATGAGATCATTTGTCCTTCTCCCAGGTTCTTCCTGGAAAAAGTCTCTATAGTAGTCTTCCAAGGCACCCCGCTATACTTCCGTCTCTCCTGAGCTCCCCACCAAGCACCTGAGGTCGTTAGGGAGTAGCTATAAGCAGCTGGACAATAATAACAGGTAACACTCTTCGTCACGCCTCCCTGTTTCCCCGGCAACAAATTAATTCCACTTATTTATCTCTCTCACCAAGGTCAGCGTGGATAGAACAACTGTTTATGGAGCGAAAAGGACAAGGAGTTATGGCTGATGTGCGATGGCTGACAGCGCCGTTTGTTTTCCCCGCCACATTGCAAGTGAGATAAGGCTTATAATGATCAATTTGATAACAAAAAAAACTCTGCTTTTTCCATCCCATCACCATTCCTATTCTTTTTTTTGATAAACAGTTTTTTTTATACAAGAACACTAGTTGCATAAAATGAGAAAACAGTCTGAGGAAGGCCACAATGATGAAGAGGCAAACATTTTGGGAGAATTTATCACAGCTGTCATCATTTTCATGCTAGAAAATTCTTGTCAGGCACTATTGTCGTGAAAATAAAGGCAAAGTGCCAGGTACTTGTGGTAAACTCAATTTTTATGCCTGGAAACACTGAGCACTCCTCCAGCTGCTGACGCAAGCAATCAGTTCATGAAAAATAGCATAAACATGTCTCACTATGCATCACTGCACAAATATCATCATTCACCTTCAGAGGATGCTGAGGTTCTATACCAAGACGTTTGTGACTAAGAGTTTCTACATTGAATGGAAATTGTGACCATTTGTATTATTTTTAATGTCATTACAGCACCCATGGCTATTCCTGACAAGTTTATATCAGTCCCAAGGTTATATTCAAACACAAGTTTATATTCATATTACAAAAGCCGGGGGAGGGGAAATTTAGTATCCCCAAATTTCATAGCATGCCCACTTCACTCAGAAATAGCACAGGTATCCCTAACCGAGAACCAAACCCAGGACCTTCTTTCTGTAAGGTAACAACATTATCCACTGCAGACTGAACTGCCCACAAAAATGCAGGCTTGAGTGTTTGGAGTTTCAGAGGGATGCACTAAGCCTGTGCAAGTCTGTCAAGGATGTGCAGCACATGTGGAATGTTCTGTAAATACAGTATCTACTAATATTTATTCCAGATTTCTATCAGGGCAAGTTGTTTTAAAAAGATGATGACCATAATCATGATGGCAGTGTAAGATTAATTATTTACTAACTTTCCTCAGAAGCTATGCATATATTTTACAAGAGCCTCCATAATACCTCAACTCAAAATAGCAAGGACGGATAAAGTGAAGACTGCACCACTGCATCTTACAGAGCAGCTTTCAACAATTCTTTTTCTCATTGATTTTTTTTTTTCTCAGCAGCTTCATTTGAACAGTCCTAGTCCTCCATTATTAATGTTGCTGGCAGATCTTTGAGTCAGGTCCTGCCTCCTGCATTCTTGCCATTCACAAAAGCCATTTGAGCCTATAAATGAGCTTCCACCTCCACAAAACACAACAAAGCTAGTGGCAAGAAATTAGCCTTGGATTACATTTTCGAATATTGAAAGATAAGCAATAAAAGGTTATATCCAACTCCCCCCAAAACTCGACCATTCTTTTTTACAAGGATAAGTCAAATATAAAACCATTGTTTATCTAGTGGGTACATAGGAGCTACCATAAATAGTCATCCTAAAAGACACATTCCAGTGCATACACACACACACTTTTATCCAAAGAGTGTTTTGGCTGCTGGCTGTGGCTTGATGCACTGTTTTTTCCCTAGGCTCAGCGGTTGCCCAAGTCCCTAATGGCCCAGAACGCTGGCATCTCTCCTCCTCGTCCGTTGGCTTGTGCAACTGCTATGGCATTGAGAAATTACTGCAATATCCAAGTTTCACAGCAAGAGTATGTCAGCAGTCTAACAGTGGAACCTTAACAGATTTCCCTACTCTTTTTCTCTCAGCTACTTCCCCTCAATTTCGCTGCCATTGCTTTCCACCCGATTCCCACCTCACACCAATGCAGCATCCCAATGAGTGGTCCAGCATAAGCATTAAATATTATTTGTAAAACTAACTGGATTTATAGCACTATTTAGAGCAATACTTCTTTTCAGCAGAAAAGGTGTGGCCCTATCTGACAACCTTGAAGAGGCTGTCCTACATCAAGTACAATCTCCATT
>JAOUQV010000046.1:4465353-4481726 GCA_028565295.1 Aspidoras spilotus
TTCAAAGGTTGTTGGAATTTTTAGTTGTGTCTGCTTTTCTGTCTCTTTCTCTCATATATCAACACCTTTTTAACTCCATCAGCACTGCCTCTCACCTTTCCAGAGTCTGTTCACCAGCTGTCAATATGAATAGGGTGTATAAGTGTGTGGGTTTCCATGCAAACATGAATTATTCACAAGACCCCAATGTTTGCATTCGTTTGTTTTGGAGGCATTACAGAGTTGTTGGTGTTGCAAAGTGCATCTCTAAAGCTTATTTCCCATCATATCAGCAGCGAGGAAAAGAATAAGATGCTTACAACTATATTCAATATGCCTCCAGTGAATCAAATGAGAAAGTAAGTAATATAACAGTGCAGTATTGATTGATGCTTGTATTGATAGAATGTTTTGTTTATGTAGTCCCAGAGGATATGTAATAAAATCATTTTCTACGGTAATATAAATAATACAGAACGTGTATAGAACCTTGTGATTTGGAATATTATGTTACATAGAAATGTGCATTCATAGACGTAATCACAGTATTTCAGACTTCATAATGAACTGTGATTAGAATAGAACCTATAGTTAAATATAAAGTATAAAAATATAAAGTATGCTTATAAATGATCCTAGATTTTCACCAAAGCCACATTACCTAGATGATCATGTACGAACTGAAACCCAGTGCTAACGAAAGCCATCGTTTCAGGTGCACTGTAGCTGACAGACATGATATGTGATCTTGTCACCTGCTAATATGGGTTTACTTAATAATTTACAACCTAGTTGCAAAAAACTTACAATATTGGTACAATGTAACAAAAACTTAATGTAATGATTTTCAAAACATATAAATCCATATTTTATTTAAAATATAAAGTAGAACACATATTTTTGTGTTTTGTGTTGAGATTTTGAAATTGGGACATTTTACTTGATGCAACAATGCATGTCATAAAATTTGGAACAGGGCCAACAAAAGTGGAAAAGTATGCAGAACTAATAAATGCAGGTCTAAAAAATAGTAGCAATTTGCAACCAGGATTGTGTATGAGCTAGAGACCTACATTAGACAAGGATCTGGAAAGATTCCACTCCCCAAACTCCAGAAATGAGAAGTTTACAGTTTGTTGTTATATGATCATTGATAAAGTGCCTCTATTTGGTGGTTATGACACAATCGGCTCTAATAAAAGGTGTTAACCTGTCCGTTGAAAAGAAGAAGGCAAAATTTACCAGGTATGGATAAACCGAGCAAAATTATCTATTAAACACAGGCAGATAGTTAGTACCCAGAGGTGTGGGGTCAGTGGCTGCGCGAACAGATGCACTTGTGGGCTGTTCTTATTTCATGGAATCACTGGTGTATTAGTCATGGAGGAATCATCAACCGACATCCAGCCGATTGTATCACAGTGGCCAACGAGATGAACTGGGTGAACTTGCATATGGAGGATTTTTGCCACTTTGCCATTATGAATCTTTTCCCCTAAACATCTGCATGTAAGTAAACAAAACTTTGCAGAAACCCGTTAATATCAAGGTTATACCCTGAATAATCACTAGGTTGATTATTCATTGTACCTACTGTAGCTCACTTGCTGATAAAATTGTGAAGATCACATTTACACATTAAATGACAACATTGTGGTAGTTGTATATCTCCATATAATTTTACAGACTGTTGTTTAAATATAAGGTAAGGAGTTTTTTACACAGTGATAAACATGGTCCTGACCATAACCTTTTAAATGCGTTGTTTCCATCAGGTTAAAAATTACAATTTCATGAAATGGTAAAATATCTTTCTTCCAGTATTTGATATGCATTCTATCTTATGTTGTGAATAAAACTATTAAAGACAATTAACACAATTTGACATCAGTATAATTAAGATAAGGTAAGGTAGTCTTTTTTGTCAAGGTATTTACACAAAAGAACTTTGTAAGGTACCACAATAAAAGAATAGAACTTTGTAAAAAAAAAAAATATATATATATATATATATATGTTATGGTATAGTATGGTATATAATATACAGTATACATTTGTTGTTATTCCACAAAAATACATGTAGTATAGTATCATATATTTTCCTGTGTGTATCATATTTGACACACACATTTCTGAGACCTATTGCATTACCATGAGATACAATCTTTGCATAAAACCCTTTTGTATATTATCTGATACCTGTCTTCTGCCCTCTGTTGGATACCTTTTGCACTATAACAATTCAAACGCGGTAAATTAGAATTCAAAATGGCCAAATCCCATTAGTACCATGCTGACTATGTCAAGATAAATAAATTTTGTCATTTGATGATTTTATGGTGAGATTTTCTGTTAAATATTCATCAATATTTTAAAATAAACACTTAATTTTGTTAAAAAATACTTTTCAAAAAAAATTGTAAATTTAGTTTGTAGTAAAATCGAGCAGAAAATGTTTGTATCAAAATTGATACTGTTTAGTGGTAAATCCGTAATGAGCGTAATGATGAAAGCTCTAGTAGTAGCAATGAGCAAGATGAAGGTATGGGACAGAGAACTGACACTAAAGAAAGGGCTGAAGAAATAAGTAAAATCAGTCAACACAACTGTCAACGAAATTGAGCAGGTTCTTGCTATGTATATGCTAATGGGTTTGGAACAGATGCCCAATTTTAGAGCATTTTGGGAATTTGATACAACCCTAAGGTTGCAGATGTAATGTCACGGGACCAATTTCAGAAATTGCTGACACTGCTCCACTCAGTGTGACTAAAGATGTAATAAAGGAAAGTCAGACCATTGCTCGAAAAGCTACGACAGCATTGCCTTCAAATACAACCTGAAGAACATCATGCAGTTGATGAAATTATAGTTCCTTTCAAGGGGAAATCTCAGTTGAAAGTTTACATGCCAGGAAAACCCCACAAATGAGGGTTCAAAATGTGGGGATGTGCTGGACAAAGTGGTTTCCTGTATGACTTTGACATCTGTCAAGGGCCAGCAGATCCAAAAACTGAAAGGTCTGATGTTGGTGTGAGTGGAGATGTGGTTCTCAAGTTGACATCAACCCTGCCTGCTGTAAAGAACCACAAGATGTTCGCTGACAACTATTTCATATCACTTCCCCTGATGGAACACCTGCGAGAGAGAGGGATTTACTATGTTGGCGCCATCCGACTGAAAAGGTACACGACTGCCAGATGATGGAGGAAAAAGACCTGATGAAACAGGGAAGAGGATCTATGGATCATAGAGTGAGCCAAAATGGCATGATAATTGTCCAGTGGTATGACAACAAATCTGTCAACCTGGTGTCCTCTTTTGTTGGCATCACTCCAAAAAGTCAGGTTAAACACTGGAATCGGAATACCAAGACATATGTTATGGTTTCCAGTCCAGCCATTGTGGGGACCTACAACAGATTTATGGGTGGTGTGGATCTTTTAGATATACTCTCTGCCCTGTACAAGTACAACTCCAAGACCAGAAGATATATTTGGTGGCATAGTGTCACAATGGCACTGATCAATGCCTGGATCCTGTATCGAAGAGACATGCAAGCAAAAGATCCGGAGAAATACACCATGCCCCTGAGAAGGTTTTAGGCCTTAGTTGGCTCTTGCGTGATAAGTGCAGGAAATGGAAAATTCAGGTTTGGTAGTCCATCACAATCCACTTCATCAGACTCCTCACTATCACAAACACCAACTCCACCACGGAAGAGGCCACGGTTTAGTGTGCCACCAGATGTCAGGAGAGATGAGGTTGACCACTTTCCAACCTGGACACAGCGACAAAGGTGCAAGCACTGCAAATAAACTCCTTACTTTTCCCACATGTTTTGTGGAAAATGCAAGGTCCATCTTTCCCTAAACAAGGACAGAAATTGTTTCCTAACTTACTATTTGGCAAAGTCAAAGAAATAAGACCTGTTGTGTGTAATGCCGAAGGTATCAAAAATGATACAAACAAGAAAACATACTTGCAAATGATTTTTGTTAATTATTTTTTTGTTAAAGGGCATATTGAAGACTACAGATTAAAAAAATAGAATTTTCTGTCCATTATTTCTTAGTTCAGGCATTACATATATATAGAATATATGTTAGTATTTATAGAATATATGTTAATATTATTGCACAAGAAATGGGAAAAAGATTTGACCTGCTGATGAGAGCGAGAGGCTGAAAAAAGACGATGTATACACTCACCAGGAACTTTATTAGGTACACCTTGCTAGTAAAAGGTTGGACCCCATTTTCTTCATAACTGCCTTAATTCTTCATGGCATACGTTCAAACAAGATGATATTATACATTCCTTGGTTGTAAAGAATAGTTATTGTTACTGTTGCATTTGTATCATCTCGAAACAGTCTACCCATTCTCCTCTGATCGCCCACATCAGCAAGACATTTTTCCTCACAACTGCCACTCACTGGATATTTTTTTTTGTATTTATTGGACCATGCTCTGTAAATCCTAGAGATGGTTGTGTGTGAAAATCTCACTAGATAAGCTGTTGTGAAATACTCAGACTAGCCACTTAAATCACTTTTATTCCCCATTCTGAAGCTCAATTTGTCTTGCATTGAATTGTGGCCATGTGATAGGTTGATTAGATATTTGTGTATCAAGCAATTGAACAGGTGTACCTAATAAAGTGTATATACCTAAGCGTGTGTATGTTGCACACATGGTATATAAAATATATATATTAATGGTGATTACACATATATTTCGAAGTGGTGGAACGCATTAAAATTTAAATATAGCAGCTTGGGGAGGACAGGGAACAAAACCGTTTAAGACAGTTTAATTGTTGTTTCGGCAGTGATGACTGTGTGTCTAGGTGAAATTTAGGCTACAGCTCTTGAGAAAAGCTGTTTCTCAGTCTGTGTGCATGTCTTAATTGCCCTGTATCTTTAAAATGTAATATTCTTTGTCAGTGATTGTAATAACACATGTGATCACTTTGTAGGTAATAAATGAAATATCATAATATCTGAAAACTGGAATGACGGCAGCAATGCAAATGTAATGCTACATCATGTCTCCAGCCAAATCAGCAAACAAGGCAAGAGGGAGGAAACAAAAAGTCCAAGAAAGCAAGACGGTAAAGGAAGAACCAATTCAAACACAAAAAGGGAGGAAGACAGGAACTGATGTTCCCCCTAACATTAATGAAAATGGCACAAGAAAAAGGAATGAGAAAGGCAAAAGTAATGAAGTAAACGGCAAAAAAAGGAACATATTCAGTAGAGGAAAGCCCAAAAAAAATGAGGAGAAAACCAAAAACCAAGCTACGAAGTCAGAAGGTGAAATACCCAAATCACCTCCAAGAAGGAGAAAAATGAGGCAACAAAATAGTAAACCCTTACCTGCTAAAGGTGTTATTAATGGAAATGGAAAAACAAGTAAATCTATAAAATCCAATAATCATGTAAAGACATCTGCAGCCAAAACAGCCAGCAAGGTTAATGAAAATTATGTAAAAATGCCAGGTTTTATGAGAGATGACTCGGAGGAAGATGAATCTGAAAGTGAGAAATCTGAACATTCTGAGGAAAGCAGTGATGAAGAAGGTGAGAATGAAGTACAGTCAGAATGTGTAGAGGTAACCGCTCAAACAAAGGCAAATAAAGTAAGCAGTGAGGAAGACATATCTGACACAGACAACAAAATAGAAGAGGAGAATGATGAATCAGAGGATGAAACTGAGCAAACACAGGATGAAGCCTTAAAAACTGAAATTGCAGTGGAGTCTGAAGAGGAACACACTACTAGTGAAGAGGAAGTAGAATCTGAAGAACAGCTCAGTGACGAAGATGATGAAAAGCAAGAGGAAGCTGCCCCATCCAAGAAAACACAGTCACTCAACCTAGCTGCACATATCCAAGGTCAGAAAGCCATTCTGAAATCTAAGATGCTAGTTAAAAAAGAGGCTACTACAGTGGAAAATCCCAGTGAAAAGGCTACAACTTCAGCAGAAGCTGAAAACAGACTGATTGATGCTGTAAAAGGGAAATCAAAGATGGTCAACAAGGTAAAAGAGATTCAAAAAGAAGAGAATATAGTGAGTCCATCAAAAGGTACAAAGGGTTTGCTTAAAAAACAGAACCTGATGCTGTTTACAGTAAAAGGGAAAGGGAAGAATGATAAAAATAAAAATGCAACAAAGGTAGAACTATCAGTGGATGAAATAAGTGTAGAAACTACACAAAAACCAAAAACAGGAAATTTAAAATTGGGCTTAGGAATGGCAAGGATTGCTTCTCTAAGATACCAGGCAAAGAAGAAGAAAATTAATGAACAAGCAACATCAGAAACAAATGTGACTGGAGATACAGTGTCCTCAAAATCAACTGAGCGTTTGATAGCCCAGAAGAAAGGAGTGAATACATTGCACCATGTGTCTGGCTGGATACACAAGAAGATTCCCAGGCGGTTCAGTGTTCGGCGAAAACTCACTGCCGTCGCACAAGCAATTGGAATTTCCAAGTGGCTGCCTAGACTGAAACTAACAAAGAATAATCCCACAAAGTCCCGAAAAAACCTTCTCCGCCAGAAGATGACCTTGAAAATGGCTGGCAGTTCTCTAAAGACCGATATGCAAGTACCATTCAAGGAAAACCTTAAAACAGAATTGAGAACAGATACTAAGGAAGAGTTTTCTAAAGACACAGTAGAATCGGGTGATGAATCTTCTTTAACACCACAAAATCCAGAAGAAAATAACAACACAGGAGATGCCAAATATGCAATTGTGTTTCCCAGAATGAACAAAATTGGCAAAGGTGAACACACTTCTGCTGCTGCTAGCACTAGCAAACACAATGGCCTTGCTCCAGAACGCAAACCTCCAAAACCTGGTGCTCGTCTGGTGCTTCCAGTGAAGCCAGATCTCAACCTACTCAAATCTGTTAAAAGGAGCAATGCTACAAGTCAGTCTGAAAGAGCCTCTGAAAAATCAATATTGGACAGTAGAAAAGGTGCAAATACTGACATTACAATGCCAGCACACAACAGTAAAGACAGTGTCAGTGCCTTGCAAGCAGCAAAAGGAAAACGTGTGGGTCTACCAATAAATATTACTAAACTCGCCCTGTCAAGGCCTCTTCCGATAGGCGACAAAGGTATTGTGCAAAGCTTAGATGCTGAGCAGAGGGATACAAATATGGGTCAGACAGTTCAACCTGCTAAGGCTGAACCATGGATAGATGGTTTGGGAACAGCATTTTATGAGGATGAGGAAGATATAGAAGTAGCTGAACTGATGGCTGATGGCCTTATCCCATCTACAGCAAAACTCCACTGGGCTCAGCAAAACCAAATATGTAGTGATCCTCAGGACTGGTTGCACAGTGAAAACTTACTACCACACCAAACTAGAGAGAAGCTCACTAAATGGACTGTCTATCATGATGATGATCATGCCCAAATACCTAAACAGGATGTCAGGGGACCATGGGAGTCAGAGGACCCAGCTCAGAATATGTTGGAGAGTAGGCTGAACAGCACCCAGGTATAAAAAAGTTCTTGTATCTAACATTATCTGTATCTGTGTTTTAGGCAGTATCACTTGTCTATATCTGTGTTCAGAATTACACTCAATGTGGTCATAGCTTAAAAACCATGGAAATTAGAATGTTGGCAAATGTAGAATTGCCAACACTCTAGGCATGGTCTGTGAAATGCAGCTGCTTTTCAACCTCAGCTACATATTTTAAGCTCATAAGTGGCATTCCTCCTAAATTAGTTAGTTTTTACCTGCTTCTAAAGTTTTCTATACTAATTAGTTGGTTATACGCTGAATGATCACTGGCGTTAATTAACTGGAGTTAATTCTTCTATAAAATATTGATCTGCTCATTCTACAGCAGATCTCAATATTTACCAGCTCTGTGTAAACGCAGCAACATGAGTGAATTTGACTTCAGGTAGATAGTAAGAGCTTGCAGGTGTGGTGACAGTGATTTTGCTTTTAGTACTGTACTTTTGTATCATGGGTGTACTAGAAGTGGAGAAAAAATCAACAAACATCCAGCCGAAGTTCACACCGCCGTTGGCCAGTGTGGTTGAGCTGAAGGCAAAGCATCACAATTGTGACTAATATCGCAGAAATGGCGTGCCACAATGGAACTGTAATGGAACTGTAATTGATCAGATATTTGAACCAAACTGTTCTTGCCCAGATGATTTTAATACATTGATTGTACAGTGCATTTGATTTAATTTCATTTACAGATATTTATTAGAGATGCTGTGTGTTAATTTTAAAATGAATATAGGTTTTAATTCTGCCACACAGCTTCACGTGGCTACAATCATTAATTAATTCACTCATTCATTTATATTATATGCTTGATTAATTGTAGTCAGTGTCACAGGCCCAGCCTGCAGAACAGTGTGCAACGAAGGAGGAACCCTCAGACGGCTCACACCCTGAGGGAAATTTTGAGACATTGAATAGCCTAATTAAAATTTTTGGTCTGTGGGAGTACACTAGAGCATGCGCAGACAGACAGGCGGAAAGACAGGCAGACAGACATGAAGATAGATTTGTGATTTGTACTTGCTGTGGATATGGGTGATATGCCTCTTAAAGAAATCTCTACATCAGGTATTCGTTCCAGGAAGCAGCAAAGCTGTGGAAGTGGATGAAGTGGAAGACCTGTCACAGCTTGAGTGAGTGTCATTTCCTAATACAAAATCACAGGTTAGATTCAAACAATTGTGACCCTCTTCTTTATTTTTTTCAAGATGACTTAACAAGTGTTCAGCCTGCTCCTGTTCAGCTTGATCATATCTTCTTAAATATGTTCAATAAAACATTCCTGCAAAGATTGTGATGGCTCATTTGCCCTGAAACGTGTGTAACATCCTGCATGTGAATGCTAAATACATTATGAATACAATGTATGTTTTAAACACCTAATAATTGATTCTAAATCACTATAAACTTCTCGTTAATTAAAATAGCAGGCTATGGTGACAAGGTAAGGAGCTAGAGAGACCAACCAAATAATCATTTATTGTTTGTAAAGGGTGAATGTACATTTTTTGGAAGTAACATATACTGGCAACATGACGCTACTATGCATATTATAAACTAAGATTGCATTCCATGTGTGCTTCCAGAGAAGTGTGTGAAAGTTCAGTGTTGCTAAATCTGAAGAAGCGGTTTCATCGAGATTCGATTTATGTATGTATCTATATACTGCATTTGTTCTCATCGACTGGGTTTATGCATTTCCTTATCTGTAGCTAATCTAACATCATGTCAACTATATTGTTTAGATGAAAACTGAATAAATAGTTTTGCCTTATAATTTTGCAACAAAACACATTTTGTAGGTTTGTCTTTTCATTTTATTTTATTTTTTATTTGTAACAGACATATATTGGTGATATGCTTCTGTCCATCAACCCCTTCAAGTCCCTCAATATCTACACAGAGGAGTTGAGACGGCAATATCAAGGCAAGGAAAAGCACAGTAATCCACCGTAAGTAGTCAGACTCTGACAGCCAAATTGCTAGCCAGGTTACTCTATGGCTGCATCAGTACCACATTTTGTTTATTTTTGAACTCCAAGATTTTGAAAATGCTGATGCATCCTTTTAGTAAACACATATTAAATGGTTGTTGTTAGATTAGTGTAGATTCATGTACTGTCGGACACAGGAAGTGAATCCATGACTCCGATATAGAGGCAAGAAAAAGTGGTCAGGTGGTCAGATAAAAAAGCTAGGTAGTGGCTGACTAAATCATAATCAAACAGACAGACAGAAATTAGACAGGCTGGACAGTTTAAGCCAGGTGTATAATTAAATCCAATTTTATTTACAGTATATAGTAAATTACAAAATTATAATAAGTTACAAAGGAACATTTTCACATGGCTTTTGTGGGCTGTGTTTGGCGATGATGGTTCGGATTGATTATCTGGCTTTTCGCCAGCCTGTGGTAGATTTCCAGCTTCCAGCTACATTTTTCATCTATGTGGTGCTGAATTTGGCTGTTCACTGCACAGCATGTGAACTAACAGTTTGCTTTGCGATCGGAGGAAAGTGAATCGGTGTATTGGTCGGCTCCGTACATGATTTGTCGTCGGGTATGACGTTTCACCTGTTTGGTTTGATCCCACGCAGCCATAGACTATTTACCAACCTGGAACTCACTGATATCCAAAGACGTTTTGCTACTGATGCTGCGAGTCAACTCTACTTTATGCACTATTGATGCTTTTTTGCTTCATATACACAGGTGCTGGTCATAAAATTAGAATATCATGAAAAAGTTATTTTATTTAACAAATTCCATTTAAAAAGTGAAACTTGTACACTATACACGTTCATTACACACAGACTAATATATTTCAAGTGTTTATTTCTTTTGATTTGATGATTATAACTAACAACGAATAAAGACCCGAATTCAGGATCTCAGAAAATTAGAATATTACTTTAGATTAATACAAAAAAAAAGATTTTTAGAAATGCTGACCAACTGAACATGAAAAGTATCAGCATATACAGCACTCAATACTTAGTTGGGGCTCCTTTTGCCAGAATTACTGCAGCAGTGCTGCATGACAATATAGTCGATCAGTCTGGGGAACTGCTCAGGTGTTATGAGAGCCAAGGTTGTGCCGATAGTACCCTTCAGCTGTGCTGCATTGTTGGGTCTGTCGTGTTGCATCTTCCTCTTCAAAATACCCCATAGATTTTCTATAGTGTTAAGGTCAGGTGAGTTTGCTGGCTAATTCAAAACAGGAATACCATGGTTGTACCAGGTACTTGTAGCTTTGGCACTGTGTGCAGGTGCCAGGTCCTATTGGAAAATGAAATCAGCATCTCCCAAAAATTGGTCATCAGTAGGAAGCATGAGGTGTGCTAAAGCTTTCTTGGAAGACAGCTGCATTGACCTTGGACCTCAGAAAACACAGTGGGCCAACACCAACAGATAGCATGGCTCCCCAAAACATAACTGACTGTGGAAATCTTAAATTAGACCTCAAGGGACATGGATTCTGTACCTTTCCTCTTTTTCTCCACAATCTACCTTGATTTCCAAAGGAAATCATCAGAGAACTTTACTTTGGACCACTCAGTAGCAGTCCAGTCCCATTTGTCTTTAGATGCTTCTGACGCTGTCTTTTGTTCAAGAGTGGCTTAACACAAGAAATGCAACAGCTGAAACCCTTGTCTTGCATATGTCTGTGAACGGTGGGTCTTAAAGCAGTGACTCCATCGGCAGTCCAGTCTTTGTGAATCTCCCCCACGCAAAGGGCACAGAGCTTTGTAAACAGCCACCCTCTTTCGGAATGACTTTTTGTGTCTTGCCATGCTTGTGCAAGGTGTCAGTGGTTGTCTTTTGGACAACTGACAAGTCAGCAGTCATTTAATTGCCATTGCAGGTGTTTTGAGTTAATTCGCTGATTAAAGTGTGGCACCAGGTGTCTTCAATATTGAACCTACAAAATTTGGGTTTTTATTAGCTGTCAGATATAAATAAGCAAATTAAAAGAAATAAACACTTGAAATATCAGACTGTGTGTAATGAATGCGTATAATATACAATAATTTTGGAATGGAATTATGGAAATAAATTAACTTTAATTTTGTAACCAGCACATGTATATATACTTCCTCTTTAATTGTAGAGTAACCTTGGGTTTGTGAGAGGCACTATTATTATTTTTATTATTTTTACTATTTTTATTTTTTTTTTTTTTTTTATTTTTTTTTTTATTTTTTTTTTTTTTTTTTTTTTTTTTATTTTTTTTATTATTTTTTTTTTTTTTTTTTTTTTTTTTTTTTTTTTTTTTTTTTTTTTCATCCTGGGATAAATCAGCATCAATGGCCACATGTAACTACATAAATGTATCTATTAATTTTCTAACATTGCAAAATAAAAAAATATTAAATAAATATAGCAACAAAAATGCATGCTTTGGCTATATGAAAATACACCTAGATTTCACCGTGATTGTAACGTGCATCCCATGTCTAAATCAGGAGACAGTGCGCTTTTTCGAAAATTTGGGACGGGCCAAGTCGGGAACGTGTAGGAAGTGGCGTTTGTCGGATTGCAAGTCTTACATTATAATACAGAAAAAAATGCAAAAGTGACATGAACATACATTTTATTTTAACTAATTGACATGTGCAGTGGATATATTGGTAGGAGGATGTTAGAGATGGAGCTGGCAGGCAGGGGGCAAAGAGGAAGACCAAAGAGGAGATATATAGAGGTAGACATGCAGGTAGTTGGAGTGAAAGCAGAAGATGCAGAGGACAGAGTGAGGTGGAAAAGGTTGACATGCTGTGGCAACCCTCTGATAAAAGGGAAAGGCCGAAAGAAGAAGAAGAAATAAGATGAACCGAAAGAACTAAGCATGAGGAACATGAGACACTAAAACAAAAATAAGAAACTTACATATTTTAAACACGTAGTCCAATTGTAACATTTTACCCCATTATTTACATTTTAACAATCCGCGCCGGTAACAGATTACAAACCCTAATCTGACTAGTCAAGGGGGTGTGTGCAAGACAGTGCCGGAACCAATAAACAAGTGCGTCCTAAGCACTTAAAGCGAATATAAACAAACGCATGGACTGGAACATGAACATAATCTAGACAGATGACATAAACATAAATATTCCATGTGACTAGGGCATGAAATCAAAGAAATAAAATCAAAAACAAAACTTAGTCCATATTTGCGAACCTGCGAATAACTCGCTGTGCTATTATAAATGAAATTAGTTCCTGAAAATAGTTTTTATTACTTTTACTTAAAAGAACACAATGTTAAATGGACAATAAAAATTAAAATGTACAAGAAAATAGTATAACATTAATACAAACCAATTAAATATCCCCTCTCTGAATTAATTCTTTATTTTACTTACTAAGGTCGAGATAATTTTTATATTAATCCCATCTCTAAACACTGCCATCTGCTGGCTAGTTTCCGACATCATTTAGCTAATAAAATTGAAATGCATTTTTAGATTCTGAAAATAAAATTTATAATAACAATAAAAACAATTTATAAGTGTTCTTGTGGGCCAAAAAAAAAGGATTTGTCCAAAAGTTTAATACCTGTGGTTTAGGCAAATGTACTAAAAGCTTTGGCAGAGGAGAGCACAAGGGAAGTAGGTGAACAGATGAGGCTGTGACTACAAGACCCGGTACAGTTGAAAACTGCAAATGGTTCATGGCAGATTAGATTAGATTCTATTTCGATAAGGTTATGCAATATATCTATGTTTGAGGATTTTCTTTAAGAGAGTTCTATACTGTGCGAAGATGTTTATTAAAAAAATGTGTTTCAGATACTACATTTAATCTGTAACAAGTGCACCCTAAGCACTTAAAGTGCACATAAACAGAAACTCGCGGTTATCGCTGCGAATGGACTGAAACATGAACATAATCTAGACAGATGAAAAAAAATATAAATAATCCATGTGTCCAGGGCATGAAATCAAAGAGACAAAGCCAAAAAACAAAACTTAGTCCATATTTGCGAACCTGTGAATAACTCGCAGTGCTATTATACATGGAACTAGTTATTTAAAAGACCCGGTACAGTTGAGAATGGCGAATAATTTATGGCAGATTAGATTAGACTCCATTTTGATAAGGTTATGCAATGCATCTATGTTTGATGATTTGCTTTAAGAGAGTTCTATACTGTGCATAAAAATTAAAGAAATGCTTCAGTTACTAAGTTTATGTGTTTAAAACACAAATTGTTCTTCGATTTAATATTATTATTATTATTCCACCCACTTGAACGCGTGTTTCTCCTCCTACAGTTAAAAAGAGATCACACAGGTCACATGTGAAAATGACTGGGAATGTATGTGCGAAGTGTGTGTGTTCAAAGATAAGAGAAATATCTAACTGGGTAACCGCTGTGCCTGTTTTTCATTGACTTAACATTGAGGAGATTTTTATTCATTTGTTTTTTTTACCCGCTTAATCCTAGTTTTAGGGCCACTGGGAAGCTGGTACCCACACGGCAACTGTGGGAGCAAGGGCTGGAACAACCCTAGACAGGGCACCAATTGATAATAGAGCGCACACATTCACACACTAATTTAGAAACCAGTTAACCTGTTTTACCTAGTTAACCTATTGTGCATGTCTTTGGAATGTGGAGGAAACAGGAATAACCAGAGAAAACCCGCACAAATATGGTAAAAGCATCCAAACTCTACACAGAAATTTCCTGAGTAGCCCTACCCAGGGCTTGAACAGGGGATCTTCTTGCTGTGTGGCCACTGCACTGTCTACTGCGCCACCATGCTGCCCCACAAGAGGTAACAGACAAACAAAATTAATAGGTAGGAAGATTATGGTATATGTTCTGGCAGAGAAGAGCTGAGGTGGCTGTATATATTGGGTGGCGCAGATAAAATACATGTGAGGCTGTGACAAGGAGACAGTATTAAGACGTCCAGGATTAGATTAGATTAGATTGGAGTGGCAGCAGCTCTCAGAAGTGAAGATGGGAAGAGAATCACCAATCTCCCTAATTCTGCACTGACAAATAGTGGATTAATATAATCAAAATATTCAGGAAGATTCTCTGTCGGTAAAAAAGTCAAAGCCAGAAAACCATACTGGGTGCTCATGATCTTCGGGCCCTTAGACGCCACTGCATCACATACAGGCATTTCTGTATTGAAAATCACAAAATGGGCTCTGGAATATTTCCAGAGAACATTATCTGTAAACACACCGTGCCATCAGCTGTGCCAGTTAAAACTCTATATTTCAAAAAAGAAGCCATGTCTAAACAAAATCCAGAAGTGCAGACGTATTTTCTGGGCCAAAGCGTATTTAAAATGGACTGTGGCAAAGTAAAACTGTTCTGTGGTCAGACAAATCAAAATTTGAAGTTCCTTATGGAAATCATGGATGCCATGTCATTCGGAATGAGGAGAAGGATGACTCAAGTTGTAATCAGTGCTCAGTTTAGAAGCCTGCATCTCTGATATATGGGGTTGCATTAGTGTGTGTGGCATGGGCGGCTTACACATCTGGAACTACACCAACAATTCTAAAAGGTATATCCAGGTTCTAGAGCAAAATATGCTTCCATCAGACGACTTCTCTTTCAAGAAAGACCTTGCATTTTCCTACATGACAATGCCAAACCACATACTGCATCAATTACAGAATCATGGCTGCATATAAGAAGAGTCTAGGTACTGAACTGGCCAGCCTGCAGTCCACATCTGTCACCCATAGAAAACATTTGGCCCATAAAACGACCTAAGACAGTTGAGCAACTAGAATCCTACATTAGACAAGAATGGGTTAACATTCTCATCCCTCAACTTGAGCAACTTGTCTACTCAGTCCCCAGACGTTTACAAATTGTTGTAAAGAGAATAGGGGATGTCTCACAGTGGTAAACATGGCCTTGTCCCAACTTTTTTGAGATGTTTTGTCACGAAATTTAAAATCACCTAATGTTTCTCCTTAAATGATAAATTTTCTCAGTTTAAACATCTGACATGTCATCTATGTTCTATTCTGTATAAAATAAGGAACTTTGAAACTTCCACATCATTGTATTTTGTTTTTATTTACAATTTGTACTTTGTCCCACCCTTTTTGTTATTGGGTTTCTATTTTAGTTTTAATAACTGGGTTGGTCGGAAGTGTTTGACAAGCTGATAATTTTTTATCTGGTCATATTTATGCAGAAATATAGAAAATTCATAATTGATCACAAAACTTTCAAGCACCACTGTATAATGGTCGATTTAAGCCTATTATTACCATGATGATACTCCGTATTAGACTATTGATACATCTATGACTATTATATGCTGTGTTTGTGTCCAGTCATGTTTATGCCATTGCTGATGCTGCATTTTGCCAATCGCAAAATACCACACAAGAACAATGCATCATTATAAGGTAAGAGGAATTCTTTTGTTGTATTTTTTTAACTTTATAGTCACAATTAATAACATACAATTAGGTTGACCCATTCTCAAGCTGGATAATGTAAATTGAGGCTAATATGAACCCTCAAGCGGGCAATGGAACATAATTAAAATATATTTTAAAAGTCTATACCAAGGCTGGGTTAGATCCTGTCCCTTCCCGTGGCTGGGCACAAACTTGATTTGGCCACAGTTGGAGTTCTAGACACAGAGTGTTAGCTCTTAGACTAGAGCGGCGCTAACCTGCGTGATGGCAAAAGTGAAAGAGAGCCAACCAGAGAATGCCACCAATGTCCCCTGCTGGCCGTATCTGACCTCTTATAGTAGGATCTACAGGGGTTAGACAATGAAACTGAAACACCTGTTATTTTAGTGTGGGAGGATTCATGGCTAAATTGGACAAGCCTGGTGTA
>JAOUQV010000046.1:4663921-4680011 GCA_028565295.1 Aspidoras spilotus
CTGTATTGGCCACAAAAGGAGGCCCTACACCATACTAATAAATTATTGTGGTCTAAAACCAGGTGTTTCAGTTTCATCGTCTAACCCCTATATATATATATAATCAATTATAATTATTACATTTAATATTTACCCCTGAATACGATTACTACTGCTTTTGTAAGTAGGCACTGTAAGTTGTACTACTACAGTGAGACACACCGGGCAGTTGGTAAGTGGCCCAATTGGTGAATACATCATAGTCTGCTCTCATTTTAGGCGCTGATCTGTTCGGCGAAATTAACTAGCCATGATTAAACAGAGTGACTTGGTCAACTTACGTATAGAGGATATTTGCTTGCTTGTGAATTGTGGGTGCTGTAATTAATCAAAATCTGGACCCAGATGATATTAGACAGATGTACCTAATATAGTGACAGTTCAGTAGTATTGTATTATATCTTCACCTTTCTAAAATAATGGCCTAGGAATATTTTTCAGGTTTTTCATTTAAATATTATTTATGTCTATTACAATTCACTCTTGACATAGGCCAATTTATCACAGGGGTAGAATCACATGATATCTTAAACTAAGGACAACTTAGGCAAAAAAATATCATTTTGGTCAAAAATTACTTAGGCCATTGTTTTAGGAAGGTGACAATATTCATAAAAAGAAACATGTTTTCCTGTATTTTAGGATAAACTTGGATTTTTCCTGTTGTTCTAAATTAAATTAGTCCTTGAAATAAATAAAAATTAACAATAAATTGCATAACCATATTAACTATTCCTTGATGCGATTTGTCTATTTGCATTGTTTTATTAATCCCATCACTCCACTAGAAAGTCACTGCAGATATCGAGACTGCAATATACTGGATAGCTGCCTTTATTGTTTTCAATTTGAAATGCATTTCTAGGTCCCAAAATGGGCACTATATTGCCAAAAGTATTTGCTCACCTGCTTTGACTCACATATTTAGCTGCTCGACCATGGAAACCCATTCTATGAAGCTCTCTACGCACTGAGCTTCTCTGAAGGCCACATGAGTTCTGTAGTGACTCTGCAGAAAGTTGGCGACCTCTTCTCCTATCACAGTTCCATGCTGGAATTCACTGAGCTCCAGAGAGTGACCCATTCTTTCACAAAAACAGTCTGCATGCCTGTGTGCTTGATTTGATACACCTGTGGCCATGGAAGTAATTAGAACACCTGATTCCAATAGTTTAGAAGAATGAGCAAATACTTTCAGCAGTATAGTGCATAATAACAATTAAATTATTTGTCGGCTTTCATGACCCAGGGCCTTGAGTTTGGTATGTGTGCTAGAGCAACTATTAGAAGTGCTCATCACACAGAGAATACCGGGTAACAGCTTGGTGCTGACACATATTCTGTTGAAAATGTCTAATTGAAATAACATTGCTGCTTTCTTTCTGTTCTTTAAATCTCACATATAATCACTGTCCAGGTTCGCTTATTGTCATCTCCACAAATTTGCCCGTCTCTGTACACAACTATTTACCAAAATAGCAGATACTTTAGTCCATGATTTTTTCAAGTTCTTTCTGGAATATTGTAATTCTCTTCTCTATGGTCTCTCTATGGTATCACATCACTCCTCTATTAGAACAGCTTCACTGGATCCCAATTGAAATTATCAATGTCAATTTATAAAACACTTCAAGGTTTGGGCCCTACATATTTAACTAACCTCATCCACCATTATATTCCATGTTGTAGCCTGAGATCTGCAGCTGCTAGTTTCCTTATTGTACTTATGTTCAGACTGTCAACTATGGGTGAAAGATCATTAATATTGCTGCCCCGACCCTCTGGAACTGCCTTCCCACTACTCTGTGTTCTGCTACCTTTCTAATTTCAAAACCTTTTAAAACTTTTCCACTACATTTTCACTTAACTTTGGTTGATATGCGAATAAAATGTTTTGTTTGCAAACCTGTTATTTATTTCATGAATCTAAGACAAAGAGATAAAAAAAAGTTCTTAGTATACGACCATTGCTATCTGCTGCAATTTATTGTGATTATGCTTGTGTCATCACTGTTTATGTATGTAAAGTTAGTCATGCAGTGTATTATACTGTACTGAGCTGCGGTAATTGGTTGAAACAATGTACTTTGGTTGACAATGCAATAATGGGTGTAATGTGAAAGAAAAGTTATAGCTTATAGGAGGGACAGACAGATGATGTCTTTGTCTTGAAGATGCTATATTTATTTAACTTCAGATCAGGTCTTAAATTGATCATATTAAAGATTAAAGTGATCAGATTAAAGATTAAAGTGATCAGATTAAAATCAGTGTAACTTGAAAGATTAAAAGCTCACACTTCTCTAAGCTGCTGTTGTGTACTCAGTTCTGCTTAACTCAGCTTGTGACCTGATTTCTCACTGTGTTTGATATTTGATAATAAATCAGCACTGGAATCATTTCACGGTACGGTTTTTCTTTTGGGTTTTTGGAATTCTTCAAGAATCAAGTAACTATCATAACATTCAAACACAAGAACATAATCTTAAGTGTTTTTATTACACGTTATCTGAAAAGCTACAGTTCGTTATACATGCCACTGTGGGAAAGGTTTCTGGACTTCAGCTGCTCCCTGTGGTGTAAAATTAAACTTTACGGCTTTAGGGTTTTAACCACTAATGCAATTTGTTGTCCATTTTCACTGATAAATTGAAAGCAGGGAAAAGAATTATGTTTAAAGGTTTAAAGTTCGATTTCACTACAGGTTAAAATAGATTTTTAGGATTTATTCAGCTAATGGAATGAGATATTTCTGGGTATTCCTGGGCTCTAGGACTTGCTTTGTCTGTCTGCTGCGAAAATGACCAATGTTCTAATGACATTCAGGTGTTATGGAGTATCTATGATGGCCCACTTAAGATAGCAAAAATAGAAAATAGAAAAAGTTTGATGGGGTCAGCAGAAGAATCTGCTGATGGTGTTCTCTAATGCTGACATTTTAATGTATAGGCTAATGCTGACATTTTAATAATGTATAGACTGGTTTTTGGTTTTGCAGTCGAGATCGTGTTCGAGATGGTGAGATTGTGGAGTAAGAAAAATGTACTGTAAGGTTTTTTAATTTGTTCTTCAGAAAATATTGAATCCTTTTATTTAGATGATACCTGGTTGTAGAGGCAGTAATCATTTAACTGAGGTATCATTGGACAAAAAATTATCTCCCAGTGGCTGCAAATTATACTACCACCCCAAATCAGAAATTATGGCAGACTTTATTATATGCTGTTTCTTGCATTTACTTCATTTCAGAAAGTATGAACCCAAAATATTTAGTTTTGACTGGTCAACCTAATTATATTAAATATACACTCACGCGGTACACCTTGATAGTAAAAGGTTTCTTTTGGAACTGCCTTTATTCTTCATGGCATACTTTCAACAGAAATGTATTCTGCATTCCTTGGTTGTAACAAGTAGTGGTTTTAGTTACTGTTGCTTTTCGATTAAACTTAAACCAGTCTGCCTAATATCCTCTGACCTCTTACATCAACAAGGTATTGTGTCCATGCAACCGCTGGGACCATTGAGATGGCTGTGTGTAAAAAACCCAGCTCAGTTTCTAAAATACTCAAACGAGCTCATCTGGCACCAACAACCATGCCATGTTCAAAGTCACTTCAATCACATTTCTTCCCCATTCTGATGCTACGTTTGCTCTTCAGCAAGTTGTTTTAACCATCTCTACATACCTAAATGCATTGAGTTGCGGCTTATTAGATATTTGTGTTAACAAGCTTTTGAACTGGTGGGTCTATGTCCATAAATATATTACATTTCCAGTCCAGGCAGATCATGGCTGGACATAGGCATGTAGACTGTTTTTACAAACATTCCAGCATGGAAATGTGATAGGATGAAACCTGTGAAACAAATCCAGTCGCGAAATTTCCTCGCTCCTAAATGTTCCACAGTTAACCGTCATCTACGTATATTATAAGAAAATGGAAGTGTTTGGGAAGGACAGCAACTCAGCCATGAAGTAAATTGACCTCCAAACTCCAAATCAAACAAATTTGATTAATTACCTTGATTTAATTCAAAAAGTAAACATTCATAAGTTATAGATTTAGGACAAACAATTTAAACAATTTGTACATAATTTGGGCTTCCAGCTCATAAACCCCACGAAAACAGGATTTCGAAAAAATTGTAATCAGCACAAACTGCATAGTGGAGGTACAAAATGTGGCAGGAGAAGATGCATCAGCAAAAAAAAAAAATTAATGCGGACTACAGAGGATTATCCAAACGAGAAGATTCAAGAATCTGGCAGAGATCCAAAAAGAGTGGAATTCCCAAACTACTTCTCAGTTTTTACAGAAAAAAATTAAGATCACATCAAATAAATCAAAATATGGTTCTTTAAAAATGTTGTCAATCTTCGATACTTTGATGGGAATCCATTTGCTTTAATCACTGCCTTGATTTGACATGCCATTGAGGCAATCAGCCTAAGGCATTTCCAGGGAGTTATGGAAGCCCAGATTTTCTTGATGCTTGCTGTCAGCTATTCTTTGTTGTTGGGTCTGGTGACCATCATTTTCCCCTTGAGAATACCCCATAGATTCTAAATAAGGTTTACAGGGCTTTGTGACGTCATCAACGTGTGCCGCTAGATATGACTGCTACGGGAGAAATCCTCAATCAAAGCGAAGTTTCTTACTTGTTTTTAAACACACATTCACTAACTTTATAGAGTTAAGGGCTTAACCGTTTTTAGGTTTTATTTATTTACCGGATCCGACAAAAACACACATTCAGCTGGTTCAGTGTGTGGAATGCAGGATATTTAGTCAGTCCTCCTCTGTTATTAGTAATAATTATATCTGTAATTATTGCACTCTAATTAGAACCCTGATGAAGATATCAGTTTTAGAGGTGTGCATCCAGTCATTAGAGAGGGTTAGTAGAAGTGATAACAGTACTGTTACTTAAGGGAAAGTCTGGATGCCTTAGGTAATGATAGAAGTTTCTCCTTTCCGGCATTAAAGCCCTCACAGCAGGCCACATGGGTGACAACCCGGTGGTATATTGGCAAAGCCAATGCTAACGCTGAGGCTTGCCGACGAGAGCAACACTCCTCTCAGATTACCTCTGATAGCAGGTAATCTTAGGCAAGTGCAGGTTCCCCAAGATAGTTTTTAATGTTGGAGCTAATGATATATGCCTTTGACAGTCAGAAGTTACCAATAGTAATTTTATAGAGGTGTGTAAATTAGCGAAGGCGATGTCCGGCATAGTGATGTAATTTACAGCAGGTTATAGTCACTGAACTGCTGGATGTCCAAGTGGTGCTCAGTAAACAATGTAGGCTTTATAGATAATTGGAGTAATTTTCTCTATTCTATTATTTATAATTTACAGACCCCAGGGCCATATTCAGAATTCCTACATGAGTTTGCATATTTTATCTCCTAGTTAAATTTGTAGACAAAGCTCTAATCGTAGGAGTTTTCAACATACACTTCAACAATCCAGAAGACCCCCTGAGAACTGCATTGGCGTTCATTCTTGGCTCTGTGGTGTAAACCAAAATGCAATAGGACCCACTTATAAGGGCGGTAACACACTTGATTTAATATAAACATTAGGACTAAATATAGACAATATTGTTACACTTCCACAACAAGTAAACTCCCAAATTTATCAACTATAATTAATCACCCTTCAACCCCACTGAGCTTAATCAGGCAACTGAGCACCTAGAGTCAATATTTATAGCATAGCCCCACTTAAAAAAAGATTAATTAAAGAGAAAAAACTAGCACCTTGGTAAAATGACTTTACACGGACCCTAAAACAGAAAATAGAGCGTAAATATCATTAGACAAACCTGGTTGTGTGCAAAACAGCATGGAAGGAGAGTCTCGAAAACTATAGAAAATCTCTTAGTGCTGCTAGAGCAAAATATTTCTCCTCGCTAATAGAAGAATGCAAAAATAATCCTCGCTTTTTAAGACCGTAGCAAGAATACCACTACAGAAGCATTCCGACCATTGTAGTTGTAGTTTGTAAAGACGTTGGACTTTATGAAAATTTTCAATGATAATGTTGAAAATATAAGGCACAAAATCTATACTATATATCTTAACCGAGTAATCCAAGTCAACTAGACGTCAATATATTTACCTGAGACCAAATTAAATTTGGTATCCCACAAGGTTATTTCTTAGGCCCGTTACTATTTTCACTATATATGCTACCTATGGGTAATATTATTTGTAAGCATGCTATCAACTTTCACTGTTATGCTGATGATATAAAGTTATATCTGTCAGCCAATCCTGAGGAGACACCAATTTACCGGAGTTAAAGATTGTGTGTTAATATATATATATCTGGTTGTTCCTGGTAGGTGCATAAACTTTACTAGAACCCAAATATATGAACACATCACTCATGTCTTATCCACTCTGCATTGGCTGCCTATCAAATTTCTTATCGACTATAAAATACTTTTGCTCAGTCATAAAGCAGTAAATGATCTCATGCCACAGTACCTTATTAAACTTCTAGATTATTATAATTCACCACACCAAAATCAAAAGCTGCAGGCTATTTGCTGATACCTCGTATTATGAGGGCTACAGCAGGGGGCAGATCATTGTCTAATAGAGCCCCACATCTATGGAATAGACTTCCGGTCAGTGTTTGGGTCTCACACAATCTCTGTCTTCAAGTCTTGGATAAAAACTTATTAATTCAAGCATATCCTTCATAGTCCTCTACATTTCAGGGCTCAAAGCTGGAGAGTTCATGGTCATAGTGTTCTGGTAAACTGTGATGTTTGGATGCTGTCGCCCGGCCACTCTCATGAAATCACTCGGGTTTGTTGACGGTGGAGTGGATGGCTGCTTTATCTCCCAGGGGTCCCTCATGTCTGTGTAACCTTCTGGTTCTATCCTGTAGTTATGGCCTCATAGCACTAGATTGCCGAAGGTTCTTCTTGCTCTATGCACAACTTGTGTTTGGATTGATAATTAGATAGTTGCTTGTATCCAACTCTATTCTCTTTCCCTTTCTCTCCTCTCTCTTTTGGATTAGCTACACCTAATATGGTGGAGGCACCAGGAGATGTCAAGGCGCCTGCCGGATTTCCTCCGACTGATTTACTTTGATTACTAATGTAAATGTTATATATTATTGTTAGTTAGAAAATTATGAATTGTGTATACAGATTATATTGTATCACCCAAATGAGGATGGGTTCGCTTATGAGACTGGTTCCTCTGAAGGTTTCTTCCTTACTTCCTCAGGGAGTTTTTATTGCCATTGCTACTAATCTAGGTTAAAATGGTTCTGTAAAGCTGTTTCGGGGCAATGTCCCTTGATAAATGCACTTTATAAATAAAATAAATTGAATTGAGTTTAGAGCAGTGAGTTGCAATAGTCCAGCTGGGAGGTAACAAATGCATAGGCCAAAAGATCTGCTGTCTGAGGTGAAAGCATGGGGTGGAAGTAAGCAGACTTTGTGATAGAGCGGATGTAAGGATGAAAAATAGGAGAGGGCCAAATGTAACACCAAGCAGTAGCTGCAGAAAAAACAGATGTGTTCCACCTGAGACTGCGAAAATGGGGCTGGGGCTGTGACTGTAGTGAACAGGGCTGCCTTATAATCAGCAACATGGTCTGTAAATGCATGCCATTGTAGTAGGATATTAAAGTAGACTAAGACAGGGTTCAGCAGGAGAGGAATTTCAGTATGAGCGCTATAGTTTGGGATGGGACTTAAGAGCAGGTAAGGAAGCATAGAAGGAAATAGAGGCGATCAGATAGGCCA
Organism: Aspidoras spilotus; assembly: GCA_028565295.1. NCBI lineage: Eukaryota > Metazoa > Chordata > Actinopteri > Siluriformes > Callichthyidae > Aspidoras > Aspidoras spilotus. The sequence continues at coordinate 4,671,741 of JAOUQV010000046.1, forward strand.
GTAGGTTGTCCAACAAATTTAATGAAATTGCCTCTAATTGAACAGATGACGTTGAGAATAGGATCATGTTTGCGAGTTGGAAAAAAATCAACCTATTGGGTTAAGTCAAAGCAATTCAACAGAAAAAAAAAAAAAACAAGTCGGATGCAGTTATAGACCCAGAGAAAATGGGATTATTGAGATCCCCAAGCACAATTAATTAGCACAAGGGAAAGTGAGCTAATGAACATCAGTACTTCACTGAGTTTAGATAGAAAAATCATGTACTGAGCTTTTAGGTGGGCAGCATAATAACAGTAATGTGAGCGGGTGCGGGCCAGTAATTCTTAAAGCCAGACATTCGAATGAAGAGCCAACTTGAATATTACAAAAAGATAGATAGATTAATGGGCTACACAGTACAGACAAACCCCCCAACCAGACAAGAAGTTTGAGCTGTTGACAAGAGTTTAAATCCAGGAGTGGTTGCTGAATTGATCGATGTGATGGTAAACAATGAGAATTGTGGCTTTGTCAGTGGAAAAGCAGATATTGAACAAACCAGAGGACTCTCGCATTGAACACTGAAGCCTATTCCATTAAGCAGTCCATGCTGGTGTCTCCTGGATCCAAGAGCTATAATACGAACTTCAGGAGAGTAGGCAGTGTATGCAGAAGCAGCACGTGAATCAGAGAGTGGGTTTGACCGTGATGTATTTAACAAGGTTTTCTTGCAATGCCCAGACACTGACACAGGCAGTAGATGGAAGAATCCAGGCGGCAATTGGTGTGTAGTAAGCATTAGATTAGACGTTGGCATAAAATTTTGCTATGGCATGAGGTGGTAGGAAACAAACAGCAAACCTCCAAGAAAGTTCATAATTGCATACAGCTCCACATGACAGAAGATTCACATATTTTGAGATTGTAAAGACAAATGCAGACACTGGACTTTCCATTATTTGTTATTTTCTGTAGTTCATAAGTAACTGCACGCTTCAGGTCCTTCCACAGTTCAACTGGATTGTCAGGACTTTGACTTGACCATTCCAAACATTATTCTTCAAGCCTGGCAAGCTGTCCTGGCCCATATGCAGCAAAAACAGGTTGCCATGCCATGGAATGCAGTGTTTCCCTTCACTAAACATATAAGACTTTGTATTTAAACGAATTCTTTTTTATTTTAGTCTCACCTTCACAAAATATTCTTCCATTACTCTTCTGGCTCGTCCACATGACCTTCAACAAACTGTAGACGAGCAGCAAGGTTTATTTTGGAAATCAGTGGCTTTCTGCTTGCAATTCTGCTAAGCACACCATTGTTTTTCAGTGTTCTCCTGATGGTGGACGCATGAACATTACCATTAGCCAACATGAGAGAGGCATTCAGTTTCTTGGAAGTTACCTTGGAGTCGTTTGTGACATCACTGACTATTACACGCCTTGCTCTTAGAGTGATCTTTTTTTAGTCAATCATGCCTGGCTGTGGACTGGAGTGAGATTAATTGTTACCTTTTCCACCCTAATGAGCATCAACAACTCCTTCTGAGGTCCTCAGAAATCTTTGCCTGTACCATGATACGCTTCCACAAACGTGAAAAACTCGCACCTGATGATCATCCCATTGAATGAAAAGACCTGACTCTAATTTTACCTTCAAATTAACTGGTAATCCTAGAGGTTCACATACATTTACCGCTTGTGTATTTTCGTCAATGGATTCACAAACTTTCAAGCACCAATTACAAGTACAAAGACACTGAAACACTGGAAACCTTTGTATGAATGGTGTACAGATGAGGCTAAATAGCTTAAGATATGAAGGCACTGTCTAGAACAGATATAGCAGATAAACAGCATTTTGAGTAATACTGATGAAAACACAAAAACATTAAATTTTAGACAAAAATTCAATAGACAAAAAAGGTGACATGCTAATAATAATGAATAAATCTAGATTTTTTCATTAGAGTGATGAAATGGATAAGCAACTCTTAAATAAGAAATGACATGCAACTAATTTATTGTTTCTGAAAATTATACTTTCAGTTAAAACATCATACTGAACAAGTTTTCATCTCATCTTCGGTCACCTTATTGGCATTTTCCCCCACTCTACCTACTTTAAAGAAAAACTAAATAACCTTCAGTGATTTATCTGAATACACATAAGAACAAGTTCCTAGGCCCAGGTAATGTACACATTTTGTTGCAAACCAAAGACTAGATCATGCTATCAAAAAACAAAACACAATCAGCTCCAAAAACGTATATATGAATTGTTTTAAATAGCTGTGAATTCAGTTCCAGTTTATGAACTGTAAAGACATACAAAATGCCAGGTCCGATAAATTGTGTGCAATGTAAAATGTGAGAAAACAATCACAATCTCACGTTACTCACCGCTGCATATACTCTCCTATCAGCGGATGCTCATAAAATATCTGCAGCCTGGGAAAAAATCAGATTAGGCTGATCTCTGTTATAACATTTATATGAACATCATCTACCATATGACATTATATACCTGAATATATGATTTTAAAAGACACATAATGGTTAACAGGATATTTCAGAAACTGGTTATATCATTGTTAGGTCATACATTAGGGGTTATTGGGCATATTTCAAAAGAAAGTTATGGAGGATATAAAATATGCAAGTGTTTGAAAGAAATAAATTTCATTTTACACAAAGCCTATTCATGTGGAGCAGAAACCTTAACCGTTTAATACAAAAAACGTTCATGTACTAAATGTTACTTATTAAATACAAAACCAAGGTTGAGAAGCTGTAATTTGGATTTTCTGATTTCAACAGCTCAAAAAGGGACATGGTTCAGCCTATTTTCTCTGTGTGTATAGGTACATATGAATAGTTATCAGGCCCAAAATGCAATGTTAACTGTTTAATACTGGAAATTCTGCAGACAACATAACTTAAAATCTTAATTTAGGTGGAATGTTCCAGGTGATAGGAAAGTTGTGTGTGTGGGTTATTAAAAAAACTATTTATCATGCCAATACACCCATGTTCTTTCTTAGTCCTTTATCACACTCTCAGTCTCTCTTTTTCAATCACTCAGAGGTAGGAGTCCTTTAAATCAGAAACCTCTGGGAACTCAATCGATGTACTGCGAGAGCCACCGGAAGCCTTCTCCGTAGCCTTGTTTCTTTAGCACGCTGCACATGAAGACTTCTATTGGCCGCACACTCAGCTCCTTCAATGACACAATGCCCTAGAATAAGCAGGTGAACAGAGCAAAGTTATCATAAATGATTGAGGAAGAGCTCAATATATGCAATGCTAACTGTAGAAGTCAATTTGTTTTGATGTATCGGTTATGTAGCTGGTTTTGTCGTTTCCACCTTGAAAATATTTAGTGATTTGCAAATCAGTAAACATTGACACAAACAAATTTAAAATGCCTTACAATGCTGTATGACTGTGCTGGTTATATTTTTCTTCAAATTTAATGGCTCAATGCTTTTTAATACCTAGTGGCAATTTGAGCAACTTTGACCACAGAAAGTTGGAGTCTTATGTCGTGTGGTGCCAGTGTTTCGGCAACATCTGCACTTGCGGGCTTGTTCCTCTACCACAGTATTAGAAGCTTACAAAGTGTTGGGGAACCTTTAGGAATCATCCAGCCAAATATCACACAGCGAACAACCATTTGGGGGCTATCGGAGATGTGAGCGACGAACTACCAAAGCAAACTATTCACAAGTGGAATTAATGAATTCAAAACAAATTAAAACCTAGAAAATACATTTATAGAATCTGTCATCTGAATATTTTACTTTAGGGCATCTTTTATATCCTGCAGATATGCAACAGTTAGTTGTTAATGAAACTTTAAGTAGGAAAACCTATACTTTATATAGGAAAAAATTTATACCTGATATTTGTTAATATGACCACACAACCTCAATATTATGTATTTTTACAGCGCACAATTATGACATGTATGCCCTACATTCTGACCTTTCCAGTTGTCTGTCCATCCAGAGCAAAGAGCTCCCGAAGTCTGCCTTCACTCACTGCTTCAGGACGATCGATTTTATTCCCCAACACCAAGACAGGCACATTTGATATAGTCTCGTCTGACAGCAATGCCTGAAAACAAGACAAAACACCCAAATTAGTTGCATATACTCAAACTATTACTTAAAAGATGAAATTAGTAACACAAATGGTGTGAAAACTTACATCAAGCTCAATCTTGGACTCCATAAGACGCTGATTATCGGCACAGTCAACAAGAAAGACAATTCCGTTCACAGCTGGGAGATAGTTTTTCCACACTCTCCTTGCTGCAGGATGAATAGCAGAATTGTAATGTTGGAATGGTGTAAAAAGGCTCTAGTCCCAATATGAGGATCATTTTAAAGCAATTTAAATACAGTATATTTACACTAAAATAAGTCTGACCTTGCAAGTGTCCACCAAGATCGAAGGTGGTGAAAGTCATTCCAGCAATTGTCAGCTCTTCTGAGGCTAATGAGACAGGCAAAGATTAGAACATGACACTGTTTAAAAGATAATGTGGAAATTAGATGAAAAAAAAATTTACTAGGATGTAGTGTAGGCACATGTTGCCCCAATCTGTCATCTTTTAGCATGTGGAGTAAAGTCGTCTTTCCGGCATTGTCCAAGCCCAGGAACACAAGCTTCCCAGATTTCTTATATAGACCTGTCGATTAAACAAAAAACACAAACAAAAATGTTTCACGTTACATCACCATATTAGACCAATCTAGTGATAAGAATACCACAAGAGAACTCAAAATAAGTACCGTAAAAAATATAGAGCAAAAAAATACTTGCATTCCTTGAATGGTGTCTGAATTAGAAAAAGCTAAAGGCACTGCTCGTTTTAAATTTTTGTTAATTACTTAAAGCCGCTTAAAGGCAGCCTTCTATTAAATAACATAAGAACACATACAGTGGGATCGAATAGTTGCACTATTTCTAGATTCATATATAAATAAATGTAAAGCATTGCACAAATTTCTAAACTCAATGACTGCTCGAGTGAACACCAAAAAAATTTCATTTATACATATATAAACACACACTATATTTCCAAACGTATTCGCTTACATATGAGCTAATCCATAGGGTACAATAAGACTGGTCCACCCTTTGAAGATATAACGGTTTCAACTCTTCTGGGAAGGCTGTCCACAAGGTTTAGGAATGTGTTTATGGGAATTTTCTTTTTTACCATTCTTCCAGAAGCACATTTGTACGGTCACACACTGATGCTGGACGAGAAGGTCTGGCTCTCAGTCTCCGATATAATTCATCCCAAAGATGTTCTATCGGGTTAAGGTGCAGGCCAGTCAAGTTCATTCACACCACTCTGTCAGCCACGTCTTTATGGACCTTGCTTTGTGCACTGGCACACAGTCAAGTTGGAGTAGGACCAGCTCCAAACTGTTGCGAATTTTCCAAAATGTCTTGGTATGTTAAAGCATTCATACACCTGTGGCCATGTAAGTGACTGGAACTCCTGATTCATATAATTTAATCACAAATATAGTGTGTGTGGGTATACACACACATACCAGGGTTTCTTCTTATTTTACTAAGGTTGTTGCCAATATTACTTAGGAAAACTGTTATAATAATAATAAAAAGACTATACCAAAATATTCATGTCTTAGAAATGCTGGCAAAGATAACAGGTACAGGAGGATATAAAAAGTGCATGATCATATAGAAAACCTGGTATTATTTTAATATGCAGAATTCTGCTCCACTTATAGATCCACATTTAAATGTAAAAAAGTGTTGTACTTTTTTGGTAATTTGTGGTAGGAAATGCCAGCTTGAGCACTAAAATATTGTTTTAACGCCATCTTCAGCATTAAAAGCTATTTTAATCACAGGATCAGAGCACTAAAATGCTTCAACATTTCAGTTCAAAAATGCTTTTAAAGATTACTTTTCACTCAAGTTGTTGAAAGTATAAGTAAACAAACTATTTCACATTTTTGCCTTTAGGGCGTTGCTGTACATGTTATGAATAAAATCTACAAAGATCAAGCATGAGTACGTAATAGTGAACGTAGAATTGCAGTTCAAAGGGCAAAGAACAACAGATTATACAACACAGATAAGATCATCCTTTTAATCTGGTGTGATTAACCTGTAACATTAGGTTTAATACTGCTTAAGTATTAATATTTACATCCTATACATACGGTCAATTTTATTTATTTAACTGAACCGAACCAGCTTTCATTATCCTATCAGACATTACAGTATTTAAGCAGTTTTATTATATTATTACTCACGAGGAGTCATAAAGGAGGAAACAAACCAACTTGAAATGCCTTGTTACTAAAATCTACGTGTATTTTATTTCGATTCGAGATTATTTTAAACGATTATAAAAACTCACCGAGAAACTGGAGAACGCCGCTGAAACCTTTGTAGATCCAGTCAAAAATAAACGACATGGCTGAATCGTCCGGGGCGCAAAATATTTCGAACTATACGAAATATATAATGACTTCTGTAAGCGAGGAACCTAAAATAAAATAAAACAACAGACTAGAGTTGATTTCGTAATTGTGAGCATTCCAGTATATAGAGTGAAACCTGGCGATGGTTTATTAATTTCGGGTTGATATGAATCACTGGAAAGCAGAGCTCTTCCTTTATCCTGGGCCGGCAGGCTGACACGTGTATCTAGGCGAAGGGTCAACATGACGTGCCAAGTCACACGGAAATGCCGAGAAGGCACAGAAGAAGAGAGAAGAACCGCCCTCCCATGTCAACATGCTAATCGCTTGCTTATAGCAATGCTAATTCTCTATACATCGATTATTTTTTTTAATCATAATCCTAACAGACATTGTTTTAGACACTCGTTCGACTATTAATAAAATCTAGAGTAATATAAATAATAAATATAATGTTACAGAGTGGGCTAATTCATCTTACACGTAATCTAAGGCCTCAGACTGCACAACAACTCCACACCTATTACTATTCATATTAATAAAAAAGAATCCATATTTAAGCAAACTATTGTATATATATATATATATATATATATATATATATATATAAACATTTACATATATAACATTTATACCAGCGTTTATATATGTTCTATGCAACATAAACATGCTAATAATTAGCCGACTATTACTTCTTGGTTTCAATTCAGTGGTTAATACTGAAAGATATTTACCGGGATCAGTATTAGTATATTTGCCTCTCCTGGCACAAAACGCCGTCACAAAACGCCCTCGGAGCTGTTTAAATTATCCTCGTTTTTTTCTTGTGTTTAATAAATAAAGGAGAATAGCTAAAAGAATAATCCGCTAACTAGACCGCTGTGGCAGAACGCGTCAGCGGTAGCCATAGACAGAAGACGGTGATATTTCTTCCTCCGCGGCAGGCAGCGAGAATCAGGGGTTACGATCTGTCGCCATCTGCTGTCGAGGAGGAAATTGAAATAATCTGCCCATGTATCAACTGGGAGGGACTTTATATGTGGCATACGTCATACGTTCACTTAGCCCCACCCAGGAAGACATGTTTAGACTGTGGCTTCACAAATGGGTTAAACCCCAGGGGAATGATATGATTTGATTTACTGTAGGTGTTAGAAGGTATTGCAGCCTGGATAGCTCAGTTGGTTGCTGAATAAACCAGGAGTGTTTGTGATAAGGGTTTGACTTCTCACAGCTGCAACTGCTGACCAGAGACTGGGACTCTCACTCCACCTACTATATACCACAGAACACATCTGTGCGACCAACCATTGCAAAGCGATGACATGACATATGTCGTAACATATGACACGACATGTGACATGACATTACAAAGTATAAGTGCAGGGCAGTCTAAGAGTGGCACAGTGGCAGAGTAGGCAAGGCTGCAGCATCACAACAATGTCCTGGGTGTTTTGTTGTGGACATTTTATATTGTCTCTGTGTATTTGCTCCCACCAGATCAAACAACATTTTTACAAAATGAATTGCATGTATTCACATAATCAGTATTAACTTAAGGGGCAACATTTTTGCTTGTATTCATTTTTGGAAATGTGCCATATAAAGGAGCTTTCTGCATCAGTATTACATGCAGTTTGCTAGTTTTGAGGGTAAACAAATTATATAACGACATTATTATTTCTATGTTCCCTATTAATTAAGCTTTAAAGATTTTTCTACAATGACTTTTGCATGCAATCCAGAGCAGACATGTATGGGCGGTCTGTTAAGGCTGGAGAATGAATAAGAAATGAACATACAGCTTTAGGCAATA
>JAOUQV010000046.1:4757127-4775793 GCA_028565295.1 Aspidoras spilotus
GCACGGATGGGTTAAATGCAGAGGACCAATTCTGCTGTGTGCAAACATAGTGGAAAAATGTATCACTTTCACTTTCAAAAAGTTATTTATTCATATCCATTGTCTAATGTCCTTTACATACAAATCCAATTCCAAAAAAGTTGGGACAAAGTACAAATTGTAAATAAATTTGAAATGTTTAAACTGAGAAAATGTATCATTTAAAGAGCAAAAATTAGGTGATTTTAAATTTTGTGACAAAAAGACATCTCAAAAAAATTGGGACAAGGCCATGTTTACCACTATGAGACATCCCATTTTCTCTTTACAACAGTCTGTAAACGTTTGGGGACTGAGGAGACAAGTTGTTCAAGTTGAGGGATAGGAATGTTCACTTATTTTTGTCTAATGTAGGATTCTAGTTGCTCAACTGTCTTGGGTCTTTTTATGTCATATCTTCTTTTTATGATGTTTTCTATGGGTGAAAGATCTATTTTGTGATTTCCATTTTGAACAAGCTAATATTTGGCATGAAATTTCAAAATGTTCCACTGTCGACATTCGATATGTTGTTCTATTGTAAATTCAATATCAGTTATTGAGATTTGTAAATTATTGTATTGCGTTTTTATTTACAATTTGTACTTTATAAAGATGATGTCTCTTATCTGGCTTTGCTGAAACATACAGTTGTGTGTCATCAGTATAACATTATAAACGGATAGCATGCCTTGTGATACCATACATTTTACACACAATAATTTTACCCAGAGGCAGAATATACAGAAATTAAAGCAGTGGGCCTAAATCATTACCCTGTCGGACACTAAACTTTACATTGCAGAGACCTCTCCTTATTAATGTAGAAACTGATAACTTTCAGAAAATGAGCTGATTTACATGCACAACCATCTCTAGGGTTTGGGTTTACAGAGAATGGTCAGAAAAATGAGAAAATATCCACTGAGCGATTGCACAGAAGTACCTAATATAGTGGCTGCTGAGTGTATATTAGTGTGTTTGTTAAAGTAGTTATTTTTCACTCATTATAATCTATTTTCTATAAATATTTCTATAAATATTTTAAGCAAGTTGTCAAAGCGTTTAACTGCAAGTTTTAATCTATGTAGATTTTAAACTTTGATTTTATTAGAAATTTTTATTCATTAATTTTCTATACCCGCTCAATCCTAGTTTTAAGGTCATGGGGAAGCCGGTGCCCACCCGGCTACTCTGGGCAGGAGCAAACCTAAACAAGTCGCCATTCCATCATAGCACTCACACACATTACACACAGATTTACACACAAACAGGCAATTTAGAAACAACAATTAATCTATCATGCAAATTTCACACAGAAATTTCCAGAGTTGTCCCACTCGGGAATCAAACCCGGGATCTTCTTGCTGTGAGGCCACAGCACTATCCACTGCACTTCTGTGCCGCCCTTTAGTTAAAATAATTTGAAATTAATTTTTATGGGAGAAAAATAAGCCTTATATTAAAAAATTGCATCTGTTATTGCTCAAATAGATTTACTTTGTTTCATGTAATTTATTGCTACTTGATGCAATAAATGCAGTCCAATTCTTAATTAAATACAGTATTTATCAGAAAATAGACATTTGAAATATTTAAAAGAGGTTAGAGCAGGCCATTCAAAGATTTCTTGTTATATCGAACAGTACAGTTAGTGTAGTAAAAATGCATTCATGTCTTAGTCATATTTGGAAAATCATCTGCCTCTGCACAATCAACCATTTCTATAAAAGAGGCTCATGGGAAGTGACCCATTTTTAAAGATGATCACTTGATGGCACTGCACCCCAAGCATTAAAATGGTTTAAGGCCACACATGCATTTCTAAAAGGCAGGGAGTTACATTTGTATCAGTGTAAATTTTAAGCAGTGTGATGAGTGTACAGCTGTGCCTATTGTCTTTACATCAAGTGTTTCTGAAACCCAGAGAATTGGGCTTGTCAAACTTGATCGATATGCATTTCTGCTCTTTCTGGTGGGTAAGAAATTGAAATTGATTTGTAAAGCCTAGACTGTTATTAAGAATGATCCGTGTATTCCTGTTCTGACATTGTTTGTGATGAAATGAATAGTTTTGTACGGTTATAGGATAGTATGATGTCTGAGATTTTAAATTGGTAATGCTCAATGTGCATGTTATATAAAGAGATAAACGACTATAAATGAATTAAAAAAAAAATAAATAAAATATATATATATATATACCACATTGATCAAATATTGTTTTCATCATCCTAATAGTAACATAATAAGTTTATATGTCTGATTCAAGAGGAAGCCTCTTTGCCTTCAGAACTGCCTTAATTCGTTGTGGCATTCTTTCAACAGATGTGGTATTCTGCATTCCTTGTTGTAATGAATAGCTATTTGAGGTACTGTTTCTATCATCTCAAATTGGCCCATTTACCTATGACCAACTGCCGCTCACTGAATATTTCTCTTTTTCTTACCATTCTCTAAACCCTAGAGATGGTTATGCATGAATATCCTAGTAAATCAGCCTGTCTGGCACAAACAACCGTGCCACCTTCAAAGTCATGTAAAACACATTTTGTTGTGTTACAGCCTTATTCAAAAAGATTTCCCTTAATATTCTACACACAATACCCCATATTTTTTTTTTGTGGAATTTTTGGCAATTTATTAAAAATAAAAAAAAAACAAAAAAAAAAAATTTACCACTGATCATCCTTCAGTTGTTTGACAACATTATTGGAGTCCACCTGTTGGGAAAGCGCTTGACTGGATATGATTTTTAAAGACACAAATAAGGTCCCATAGTTGACAGTAATGTCAGTGCACACACCAAGCCATGAACCTATGAATTGTCTCTAGACCTCCATTGTCCCTCCAAAAGTATTGTACTGAGTCACAGATTGCGGAAAAATACATCTCTGCATCACTGAAGGTCCAAATGACTCATAAATAGAAGAAGTTTGGAACCACCAGGACTTTTCCGCCCAGCTAATCTAAGTTATCGGGGTAGAAGGACCTTAGTCAGGGAGGTGATCAAGAACCCAAGGGTCAGTCAGCTTCACTATTGCTCTGTGAAGTGAGGAAGTAAGGAATAAGATACCAGACTCATAAGGGAACCCATCCTCGTATGGATGATACAATACAATATGCATACATCATTAACAATAATATATAACATTTAAAAAAATATACAAAAATGTTGCTTGCTGTTTGGGGGCTTATATGTACTTTGAATTTTGTGTACTTACATATTGGGCATTTGCAACAAAAGCAATGGGATTGCAAAAACTGTATCTATGTACTGTAGGCGAATATGGATTTTTTATTTTATTTTCTTTTGCTTTATATGTATATAGATTTTTTTTTTAATACTAACTTTATCTACTTTGAACCCTGCTCTTAAAGTCAATAATATCTCTTGGAACACAGCCAGCATTTATTTACTATTTACTAAAAAAGAAGAGCTACAGGGATAATTTCACTCACCATACATTTAACTAAAGAGGTTATTGTTCATCAGAATTGTATGAAGCACTGTGTTTGGTACAAAAAATATAAAATTAAATCTTTCATATAAAAAAGGTAACTTATTTACATATGTGCATTTGTAGAAGAAACTACATTTCACACTGATTGAGCACCAGATTTACACATAGTTGGTAACAATTAACTTTTGCTGTCCAGTGGACAGATCAATACCTAATATTTGACTCTTGTTTGTTTCTTTTCCTTTTACAAAATATCTTCCTCTTGAATTCAAACCTTATTTTACTAGATGTTCTGTTTATATATGTATATGCCTATATGTAACCAAGTGTATTAGCGTGTATTTCCAGTTCAGTTAGATCATGGAAATGTGTTAATTTTGAGTTGAATAATAGATTAGCTAGTCTCTGTTCATTTTAGTATTCCTTTATTATACATTTTGCCACTATTGTAAGTGTTAAGAAACAGATGTTAAATGCAAGAATAGAAAGATCTTGATACACTTTAGAACCCCCTCACATACCCTATATAACATTGCCCTTGTGAGGATGGAACGGACATATCAATATATCTATAAAAATAAAAAAGGTGCAAGCTGAGGGAGTGACCCGATTTCACATACAGGTGCATCTCAATGAATTAGAATATCATTAAAAAGTTAATTTATTTCAGTAATTCAATGGAAACATTGAAATGCATACATTATATAGATTCATTACAAACACAGTTTTCTATTTAAAGTGTTTATTTTTGTAAGAACCCAAATACATTATCGCAGAAAATTTCCTAATTGTAAAAAGTTTTCCTAAGTGTTTAAAATGGTCCCTTAGTTCAGTAGGATACACAATCATGGGCAGTCATTGACACAATCTACAAGGAGTACATAAAAGTAATTGCTAAAGAAGCTGGCTGTTCACAGAGTACTATATTCAAGCATATTAATGGAAAGTGAAATTAAAGGAAAAATAATGTTACAAATTGCACAAGCAACCAGAATAACCTCAGCCTTGAAATGATTGTCAAGAAAAGCCATTAAAATTTTTGGGGGAGAGTTACAAGGAGCGGACTGCTGCTGGAGTCAGTGCTTCAAGAGCCACCTCACACAGACATATTCAGAAAATGGGCTATAACTGTCGCATTCCTTGTTTTAAGCCACTCATGACCAAGAGACAACGCCAGAAGCGTCTTACCTGGGCCAAGGAAAAAAAGAACTGGACTGTTGCTCATTGGTCCAATGTGTTGCTTTCAGATAAAAAATAAATTTTGTATTTTATTTGGAAATCGAGGTCCCAGAGTCTGGAGAAAGATTGGAGAGGTACCCAATCCTGCTGCTCAAGGTCTAATGTGAAGTTTCCACAATCAGTGATGGTTTGGGGAGTCATGTCATCTTCTGGTTTAGGTCTACTTTGTTATATCAAGACCAAAGGCAGTGCAGCTGTCTACCAGGAAATTTTAGAGCACTTCATGCTTCCCTCTGCCGACAAGCTTTTTGGATATAGAAATTTCATTGTCTTTGTCATTGACTTGACACCTGTCCATACTGACAAAAGTACCAATACCTTGTTTTAATAACTACAGTATCACTCTGCTTGATTGGCCAGCAAACCCCATACAGAATCTATGGGGTATTGTCAAAAGAAAGATGAGAGGCACCAGACTCGACAATGCAGACAAACTGAAGGCTGCTATTAAAGCAGCTTTTGATAATAATTGAGATTGAGATGCACCTGTAGACCCCACCATCGGGTGACAATTAACTTTTGAGCTAGGGGTCAGAGAGGAGAAACAGAAGAAAACGAAGAGAGATAGAGTCCGAATCAAAGTCAGCAGGCAATTAATACCCAGCAAGTCTGACCCTTATCTGTAAGTTATCTCGGACTACTTTCCGAGCAGAAGATTTCTCTCAGGTGACAAGTGTAGTGATCTGCTAAGCCAACACGTCTCCGACACACTCAGCAGATCGTAAGAAATTTGGGAGAGAATTTCTGCCTAAATGGTTCAGGACACCTCAAAATTGAGTCGTGAGATGGAAATTGTCTGTGGACCTGGACACATGAGTGGAAACACTGTTCGATCTGTCTGGGTTTTTAATTTCTCGCAAAATTAAATCATTTGCCTATTTTATTCTACGAATTAACGCTTTAGTAGGAGAGCCTGAATTAAAACTTCCTCTGTTCTCTGCCAAGCTTTTAAACCAACATGTATGCATATTCCACACAGCTTTAACACACACCCTTAAAACGCACATGCACACCTAGATACTAACAATTCTTACCTGAACTTGCTTTATATACAGTAATCTTGAATGGTATACTCATACATTCTGCTTCATATTGTTATTAAATGTATTCTTTTCTCATTATTCTGATGTTTGGTTCAATTTATTTTACAACTGATCGAATCCCAATACCAATCAGATAAAGAGACTGACTTCTGGCACCTGTGGCACCAGTGAATAAATAATTCAGATGGTAGGTGGTACCTGTTTGATATATTTATATATAACAAGTATATATACATCGATCTTAGTAATTTCCTCTACACCAATGACAAACTTAATTCTTCTACTAATTCTTCCACCTCACTCACCCCTCTGCATCTTCTGATTTCATGCCAACTACCTGCATGTCTACATTGACTACATCTATATATATATATATATATATCCTCTTTGGTCTTCTACTCTGTCTCCTGCCTGGCAACGCCATCTCTAACATCTACCAATATATCCACCGTCCCTCCTCTGCACATGTCCAAACCACCTCAGTCTGCCCTCTCTAAATTGTCTCCCTATTTTCCAACCTGTGCTGTCCCTCTGATGTTCTCATTCCTAATCTTGTCCATCCTGGTCACTCCCATGAGAACCTCAACATCTTAAATTTATCCTGCCTGTACTCTCTTTTTTACGTCTTTTCCACACTCCCCATTTCCCTGGACAGTTGATCCTAAGTACCTGAACCTTTGTGACCACTTCTACCGGTAACCTGACAGTTCTACCTGCCTCCCTCTCATTTACACACATGTATTCTGTCTTACAAGTGTTTACTTTCATTCCCCTCCTTTCCAAAGCATACCTCCACCTCTCCAAGTTCTCTTCTAGCTGTTCCCTACTCTCACTACAGATAACGATGCCATCTGCAAACATCATAGTCCACGGTGATTCCTGTCTGACCTCATTTGTTAGTCTGTTCATCACCAGAGCAAACAAGAAAGGGGTTAGAGCCGATTCCTGATGCAGTCCCACCTTTACCTTGAAACTGTCATCCCCGTTCTTATAAATCGGTACAAGTACACTTTCCCTCCATTCCTCAGGCATCATTTAATTCTCAAAAATCTCATTGAATAGTCTAGTCAAAACATAACTCCCATCTCTCCTATACATTTCTATACCTCTACTGTTATGTCATCAGGTCCGACTGCTTTCCCTTCTTCATCCTGTTCAAAGCTTTCCTTGCTTTATCCTTACCAATCTTTGCTAGTTCCTGTTCCACTTTTTCTATGCCTACCACTCTTCTTGCCCTGTGATTCTCTTCATTCCTCAGCTCTTCAAAATACTCCTCCCATCTTTCTCTTACCCTCTCTTCACCTGTCAGTACATTTTTATTTATATCCTTGATCACCCTGACATGTTGCACATCAT
Organism: Aspidoras spilotus; assembly: GCA_028565295.1. Lineage (NCBI taxonomy): Eukaryota > Metazoa > Chordata > Actinopteri > Siluriformes > Callichthyidae > Aspidoras > Aspidoras spilotus. The sequence continues at coordinate 4,764,248 of JAOUQV010000046.1, forward strand.
TTCCCACTCGCAAGGCGATACAATTCATTCTCTCCATCCTTACTGTCTAACCTCTCATACAACTCATCATTGGTCTTCTGCTTTATACTTTATACTCCTGCTTACTCTTTTTAGTCCTCTCCCTTGTCCCATTTCTTCTTTGCCAACCTCTTCCTCTGAAAAATTTTCTGCACTTCCTTGTTCCACAACCAAGTTTCCTTGATGTCTTTCACTTGTCCAGAAGGCACACCAAGTACCTTTCTGCCTGTCTATCTAATTGCTGTTGCTGTTGCTACCCAGTCATTTGAAAGCTCTTTGCTACCACCCAAAGCCTTTTTAAACTCTATTCTAAACACCTCACAGCATTCCTCCTTTCCTAAATTTCATCCTCTTCTATACATTTTCCCTCTTCCTAACCACCAGAGTCATCCTGCAAACCACCATCCGATGTTGTCTAGCTACACTATCTGCTGCCACTATCTTACAGTCTCCAATCTCTTTTAAGCTACCTCGTCTACACAGGATGTAGTCTACCTGTGTGCTCCTGACTCTACTCTTGTAGGTCACCCTGTTCTCCTCCTTCTTTTAAAAAATATGTGTTTACCACAGCCATTTACATTCTCTTTGCAAAATCCACCACCATCTGTACTTCTAGGTTCCTATCCTTGTTACCAAACTTGCCCATCACCTCCTCATCTCCTTTGTTTCATTCACCAACATGCCTATTGAAATCTGCACCAATCGCCACTCTCTCCTCTCTAGGAATTCTCTCTACCACTTTATATAGCTCCCTCCATAATCTCTCTTTCTCCTCCAACTCACATCCAACTTGTAGTGCATAGCCACTGACAACAGTCACCATTAAACCTTCAATTTCTAATTTCAAACTCATCACCCTATATGACACCCTTTTCACCTCAACAACACTCTTTATATAGTCCTCCTTCAGAACCACACTGACTCCCCTTCTCTTTCTATCTACACCATAATAAAACAGTTTAAAACCTGCACCAATGCTTCGAGCCTTACTCTTCCACTTCCACTTCGTCTTCTGCACACACAAAATATCTACCTTTCTTCTCTCCATCATATCAGCCAGTTCTTTTCCTGTCATCGTCCCTACATTCAGTGTTGCTACCCTCTGTGTCTCTTCACACGCTTTTCTCCACGTCGTCTTCGGCAAACAGTAGCCCAATTTCTGCCAGTAGCCTGTTTGCCACCAGTAATGGTGACGGTTGATGTTAACCCGGGCCGGGCTTGGGACCGGCATTAGAAATATACTTGCTTGTGCTCTCTAATGGCTGGTTTAATGACACACTTAATTATCATTAAAAAAAATTATAAACCTAAAGTTTTGGACAGAGTAATGTATGCCAGCGGATTGGGGGCAGTGATATGTTTATAGATTATTTTTTAACTGACCTTGTGCCCGGAAAGTCTCTGATTAAATTCCTAGTACTGCAAAGTCAAGATATGGCTGAAGTATGATTGGGCAAGGGACCTAACTCCTTGTTGCTCCCCATGCGCTGTAGAGGCTGCTCACCCCTGCAGGCATGTTTGTTCACTTCACAATTGTGTGTGTGTATATATGTGTGTGTGTTTCACGGCACAGATGGGTTAAATGCGGAGGACCACTTTCTCAGTGTGCAAGCATAGTGGCAAAAGATTACTTTCCCATTACCACTTTCTTTAATTATAATTTTTAGCTATTTTAGCATTGAAATTATTTTGAAAATTACAGATTTTCTTCTCTTGCTATATACAAGACTCGTGCTGCTAAAGATACAAGTTCATTGATTCTCCTTCATGAAATGCAGGTGATTCAAGCGCACACACATCTGTCAATTGTGTAAAATGACAGTAAATTAATTTTGTGTTGAATGGTTACTATGGTTACTGCCCTTGTTCTTTACACACTATTTTCATTCCCTATGTTCCTTACCCTGACTATTTTCATGATAATTTGAACCGTTGGTGGAAAAATTTACATTCATTGCATTCTTGCACTGAGAAACATTGTCATTAAAATAGCTGGAAATGCTATTATGAACAGAACAAAGAGGATGCTATTATAAGCCTTGATAACATTACCTATAATCAGTTTAACTCTAAATTGTGTAACATTCCAAAACAATGATGTAAAATGTTTTCTGTTTGAGTTTGTCCCTGTCCTACGTTTTAAACTGGGTTTTAGGCATCATAATTTAATTTTTTTTACAAAATACAATTTAGTTTGTCTGTAAAAATAAAAAAAGTTCAATTTAACAAATTACATATCAATGTCATTTCTGTGTATATTCCATTTGATTTGATAAGTCATTAATCTACATCATGTATAAAGCACTGATGCACGGTAACATAAATTCTCATTTTGTATTCTACTTTAACTGTGCCATCTAATTACTCACATATAAATAACTAATTTTGGAAAAGTACATTTCACTGATGCATCATTTTCAGTTTATGGGAAAGTAAAGCATAAGTCCCTGCTTCTTTCTCTACACCATGACAAATTTGACATGCTTATTAAGAAAAATCTCACAGCCCCAAGTAGCCTTTCTCTTTCTTTCTCCCCTAGTCTTTCTGGCAGTCTCCCTCCTTTTCTCCTCTTTTCTGTACATTCTGTCATACACCATGAATCAGATGGCAGGATACTACATTACAGTGTAGTTCTGTTTGCTGTGGCTGCTCTGACAGGAGTGCAGGAGACAGTCTGACAGCAGTATTTGGAGTTGGGCTATATTTGAAGGTTTGAGAAATCTCTTCAATAAGAAAGTACTGACAAGAACACATAGCCCTGTCATTATGAGAGCTAATTAGATGACTTTTTAGTTGCATGTTCCAATTTCAAATTGAGTACAAATAGGGTACAACAAATAGGGTACAAATAGCAAACCTTTATAAAGGTCATGCATTAATAAATGTCATACTACTACAAGTTGAATATAATCCTTTTTGATTCTTTGCAGCATTTGTTGAGATCTCTGTATTTGACAGTTCTACATGAGTGAGTGGGTGCAGATTATTTTGAATGAATGATTTGTTGTGCCGTTCAGCTCCATGTGTTCTCTACATCATGAGGTATCATAAAGTATACCAGGTGCATAAATAATCCCTAAAAGCCATAGTTGGCATAGTGATAAAAATACAGACACATCTTCATGTCTTGATTGACTGCCAAGATATCATACCCTGTTCAGGCCTCTATAAACTGATGCTTCTCAGACTGTAGGAGGCATCAGCTGTGGTAAAACACACATGATTTATAGTTAAAATCAGGAACAGAGAAAGAGAGGGAATACAAATGAATCTGCGTTATGTCTTTGGCATCAGTGGGAATCAGTGGACTACCAGTGGCAGGAGGGATGTGTTAAACATGCATGAAATGTTCTAGGCCAGGGACCAAGGGCATCAGACTTCAGTGTTCTACCTCATTAAACACACCTGATTTAACTGATCAGCTCATTACCAGAGCCTTTATGGGCTAAATTCTGTGAAAAAAAACAACATTATAATACTGATACCAGGGCCTTGTTCAGACAAACCACACTGTCTTATCGTGTGATAATTTCTAAAACAAAATGGTACAAATACATACAGACTTTGTAGTTTTTGGATACAACAGGCTGAGATCATGTAATAAGTCCAAAAATCACAGCAAAAAAGCAAAGTTAAAAAACAGGTAATTAGTCAGGGAATATACAATCTAAGCTTTCGGTAATCAGAGGCTTGCGACCAGGAGGAAATGTAAAAGTTTTGCTGGCTATGGCCTTATTTATAAGTTTCTATAGATTATGGGAAGTTAATGCATGGTTATGGTTGTGGCATCAGATATCAAAGGTGTTTTTCAGGCAGAATGCTTTCTGTTGGCTCTCAAAGCGCAAAGCATTTCTACAGGCTGAATTTAGCAGAACATATCGAAAATAAAATCCACAATTCAATGACTGCTAAGTGAAGTAAAAGTCATCATTTATAGGAGTTCTTGGTTTCTGGTTTTAATGATTCATTTATTTATTCATACGCACTTAATGCTTGTCGAAGCCAGTGCCCAGCGTGCAAGTGCGTCCTAAGGGAACAAATCATATATTTGAAATGTTGGACTAAACCGGCACACCTGGAATTTTCTAGGGCTAATTAAGTAATGGTAATTAACAAAGCATATACAATGGTTTTGTGAACTGAGAAATAAGAACCCATTGAAACACCACACAAACAGTAATCCATGCTCAGGTTAAAATCTTCCATTGTATGCACAATGACCCCCTTTTTCATTTTGTTTTCTGAGGAAATGCAGTCTGATAATTGCTTACTGATTCTGAAAAATATCATCCTGAAAACAGCATCGGATTTGATAATGCTAACTGCATACAGAATTGCCAGCCCAAAAATATCCAGCCCAATTCAGCCTAAAACCCATCCTTTAGAAGCAGTCTAAAACCCATTGTTCAGAAGACTGTCACAGATGTTTAAAGATGTTTTGTCACAGGCTATACATTCCAAAATAACTATGAATGTGCAAACTTTTGTAACTTCTATTAATCTTATTTTTTATTCATATTTTTTATTCTATTTTACTAAATATTTTATTAATAGCATGTCATGTCATGCACCTCCATTTGTCTCACGATGGTTTGCTGCACGGATGAGTCAGTACCCCTTAGTGCTCTGAAAGATAACTAGACTCACTGAGTGTTCCAATCTCTGGTCAGCCCTGTAGTCAACTGTATGAGGTATACACCTCATAAAGGAAAATGATGGATTTAACAACCATCCTGTAGTCCACGGTTCTAGTCCTCATGAGTCGGGCTGTGATCATTCATTGTCTTCAACTGCCTCCCCGACCTTACCTAGATTTTGTTTTTAAGGGTTTTGTTATTAGTATTACTATTTATTTTAATATTTGTATCTTGAAGCATTTATAATTACATATATACAGGTATACATCGGCTTAAGTCGATGTTACGTTAAGTCATTCTTGTTTCCAAAAAAAATTTTTTTTCATTTTACTCGACTTTACATCTGTCTAACACAAATATTGGAATTGTAATAAAAAACACATGTTTTTGTGCTTTTGTGTGGACTTTAACTTACCTGTTTTTGTTTTATGTTTTTTTCTTTTAGAAGCAGTGAGTCAGAGCTGAAGATTTGAGTTGTCGTTGGTGCAACTTCTGTGTGGATTATACCATTTTGTGTTTGTTTATTCTTCCAGCACTTCGAGCTATTATACTTTTTGTGTGCCTCAATGTACAATAAAACCGCTATTGTCTCCTAAGCTCTTGTCTGGAGGGCCAAATTACATCTAGTAGCATTCTTTTCGCACAAGATGTCAGCTACTAAATGTAATTATGACGTGGGAGACAGAGAGCTTCTGATGATAAAATTGGCTCTCGAAGAATGGAGGCACTGGTTGGAGGGGGCAGCACACCCGTTTTTGATCTATACAGATCACAACAATTTAAAATACTTCAAATATGCCGAATGGTTAAATCCGAGACAAGCTCGATGGGCCATGCACTTTACTTGCCCTAAGTTCCACATTGCTTATCAATCAAAAATTTGACCAAAGGACATATAGAAAACGTTTGAAATCTGTCATTGCCAACAAAGGCTATTTTACAAAGTTTTGAGTTAAAATTATGTTATTGACCACATACTTACTGTCCATCATAATTTAGAAAAAAATATTCAAAAAATCCTACAACGTGATTACCTGTAGTTCTTTTCTCATTTTAATTCTCATAGTTGAAGTGTATTAATGATAAAAATTATAGACCTCTTCTTTCTAATTAGTACAAATAGTACACCCTCGGGGGGTGGGTTGGGGTGTAGTACAACTGCCTCCTGGGGAGGGAGAAGACCAAGCTTACCTGGCTACAAGTGTAACACACAACATTCCACAAAGAAGGCTCTGAATTTCTAAGGGCTATATTGTGATATCCCCCTTGATTCTTCCAAACAGCTAAGCGCATTTTCAGCAAACCAAAAGTTATATTACAGTGCGTGCTTTGGTGTGCTTTCATTTAATAATTTCATGAATAATGTTATTTTATTTTGTAATCTGTTTATTGTTTATCTAGAAGCTTGCATAGCTGCCAACTGGCACATGTTATAGGTTTGTAAACTGCTGCGTGTTTTGCACTGCCAAGATAGCAACAAACATTTGACTGCTTAGATTAGCAGTCAATGTTGCACCTGCGTTTCTGTTGCCAAGATAGCAATATGCCAGAATGTACCTGAACACAGCTCATTTAGAGACAACCACCCCCAACTGCGTAAAAATATATTTGCCAACGACACAGGTGGGGTGTAAGGAAACAATCAGCATGGAATGTGGCTTCAGAAGGGTGTAAGATGAGGTCTATGGTAGCACGTGACACAACATAGGTCGGACATGACATCCACAGTGCCACGCCTGATTTTTATTGGCCCTGGCAGTTTGTTAGTCATGTCATATCATGCTTTGTGATGGTTCACTGCACAAATGATCCAGTTTCTCATGTGGTCACTGCCTTTGTTTTGCTTGTATCACTCCATTTCATCCATCCAGGTTATTCTAGGTCTTGAACATTTTTTGACACTTTAAAAAACCTATGAATGTTAGGTCACAGAATAAATGCCCCCCCTCAAAAAAGCATGTCCCATGTCTGGCAAAGCAGCTGTTTATGATAATTTACTAAGGAACATTTACAAGTTTTAAAGTTTATACATGAAACCAGAAAGGTATACTACAATATTTAGGTATGCACTTCTCACACCTATGACAATTATATCCTAATTACATACCAGATGTGAGGATGGGTACAGTTTTTACCTTACATGTACGCTCTAGGACGAATAATTATATCTTATATCTCCAAAGTCACCTGGCAATTGAAAAAGTCTTGTCTTCTATAAAGGCTGTTTGATCATCCTCAACAGCAATTACCAGATGCAGCCACAGCTTGTTGACTAAATTGGCTTCACTGTTTCAAAAGAAAAAAGTAATGAAATATTTACAGTATATAGAGAAAATGGGAGTGTCTAAATGAAAAGACACCTAAATGTGATAACAGAGCTGTGACCTTTTTTTAGATAAGGTAGAATAATAGCTGTTTAAACTGCTTTGTTTGGAGAAGAAAACACTTGATTTTCACTGTAAGAGTACTGACTTCTGGTGCCACCACAGTGCTCTCTTTCTTCTTGGATAGTGCTTTGTCACCCTAAGGCCCATTTCATGTCAGCTCTGTTTGCAACTTCAAAAAACACTCACAAGAAGCTAGAAACTGCACGCACTTGCATCATTCTCCAGACTGCGATGAGAGCAGTGCTATGCTACTGCAATTGGACAAGCTGATATATAGATTGCCATAATGGTTAGATGAGATGTCCTATGGTTAAAGCTCATTGTATAGATTAATAGATCATTGTATAGATGAACAGATCTATCTACAGTATCTATCTCTCTCTCCTCATCATTCTTTGACTGAATCACCAAAAAAATCACCAAAAGTTGATATGATCTGTTCTACACAACCAATGTAACAATAATTATCTAGCACTAGACCTGTCCTGCTGCCAACTGTTGTCTGAACAATAAACAGTCACTGGATTACAATCACATCATCAGTGTGTTCAGTTGGCAGTTAGTTCATAGTCAGATACCATATATGGTGTTCGTCTGTCCATTGGACAACAGAAGGTAACTTTTACAAGCTATGAGTAAACTGAGTGCAGTTTGAGCACAGGAGGTGTGGTGCTATTGTTTTAGTAACAGCTGGATTTGTGAACTGTTACTGTACCACATTATAACAGGTCTTCCAAGAATGCAGAAACCATCAACAAGCATCTAGCCGAAGTTTACATTGCGGTCATTCGTGTGTTGTTAACCAGACAGGCAAGTGTCAAACTAGTGAGGTGAACTGGCGGAGCTGCTGAAACTGGCATGGTTCAAAGTTGTGCAGACTGTTCACTGAAATTTGTGTCTAGATAATAAAAAAGTTGGATAAACCCAAGTGTTCATACAACCTAATAAAACAGGTGTTCATAGCCAAGATTGTTCAGTGTAGATTTACTAATGACTTACTAATTGTAGTTTTATCATAAAGGTTTATGTCACAGCGTTATGCTAGCGTTATGAAAACAATGCAGCCTCTACGCCATCAAGCTGAGTGTGAGCAAAAGTCTGGTTAAAACTGTTGACAATTTTCATGCTTACCTAATTCTAAATTTTTTACTGATATTATGTCCAATAAAATCAAGACATATATATCTTTGGATGTAAGTAACTGGATGTAATGAATGGAGAGCATATTGGCCGACTACATCACATTCTGGTATCTGGATCTGCAGCTTGTGGTGTTTAGGGTGCATGTCATCTCTAGTGATGCTATGGCAAGCACAGGGACCTCTCTTACCATCTGCTATCTGACACATCCAGACAGAGTCAGACCTTTTTTTACCCCAGAGATGTACATACACTTGTTCCTAAATTGTGGAGCCTATAATTCCCACACATTCATGCTGATTTCCAAACTGTGAAGCTATACTCCTACACATGAGTTTTTAAACAGTCAAGCTACTGGGTTCTACTTATACACACTTTTGCTTTACTTTATTGTTTCAGTATTGCTATTCACACAATCTGGGGTGTGAGATACATTTGTCATTCATGCAATCTGGAATGGACTAATCACAACTGCTATAAAAGCTAAGGAACAAACACAGGATCTATACATTTATATATACATTTATTATAGGTTGTTCCAAACGACAATAACATCCTGGTTTGGATGGTCTCCTCATGAAACGAACAAAACATAAAATAACAAGGACATAGATGCTTACAGCACTAAACAAACACAGGACTATCGGGAAAAAAGAGGCCGCTGTACATCCGTGTGCCGCCTTTTTTAACATAAAAAAAGAACATAAAAAAGAATAAATACTAGGGAGAGGTCAAAAATGTACTGAGGCTCACAGTTCCTCATGTGCTGAACTGTGGGGATCAGTAGAGAAAACAACACCCCAACATAGTTCGCAAGCAATATAGAACACACACACCACAAGGGTAAGGAATAAGGGAAAGGGGATTTTGATAGGGGGATAGAGGAGCATGAAGGTTAGGAGAAGAGACTTTTATCTTCTCTCTGTTCTTCACGGAGGATTTGTTTATCCCAGCCGCAACCTTGAATAGCTGTAGCCGGTTTTTAGGGTAGCCGAAACATAGATTAGACCTTGTTTGCTAAAGGGGAAAAAGAAAATTTAATTCCCATCGTTATTCAGTTTTACACATACACAGTTCATATGTCTATTTTGCCCATTAAGGTCTCTCAGACGATCCAGTTGATTGAGCAGAGACATGATATTTCCCATTTTAAGATTTAAAGTCCCAATTTGAGTGCTGACAGCTCTGCCCATTGTATCAATCATTTTAAGCAGCTTCAAAGGGGCTTGGACAGCTGTTCCCATTAGTTTAAATTTTCTGTAGATCAGGGCAATGCAATTCAATCAGCAAAATGCCCATGATCATGATTCCAAATAGATACGTCCTCAATGTCCTCTACAGAATGCCTGGTGAGACACATGACCCTCCAATTCTTACACAAATTTCTCAAGTATCCCGCTGCAAACGTTCTTTCGGGACGTTCCTCCGATCCGAAGCTTCTTGTTAAGAAGATGGTGTCAATTGCGTCAGCCAGGGTTTTCTTTGGATGATACAGTTACCTTTACTGTTTATCATGTCACAGTTTTCTGCAAAAGAATATTTTACAAAGTGCAATTTATTCATTTTAAACTAAAATCCTGTTTTTCTTTTTGTGCCAGTGCGAGTATATTTTCTTGGCTGTACTATAATATCAACAGCACGTCCATTATACCTACTGTATTTTCTATTAGCATCTCATTGCCATTGCTTTGTGGAAGACAGCTGCATACAAGGTCATCTTCATTTTGTTTATCTCTTTGTGACAACCTGCCATGAGAATTAGACAATAATATTACTTGTTTAGTCTCTTCCTGAGGCAAACATAATTTCTATTGTTATGGTTGACCTTATTTTTGTCAACCCTGTAATATATCTAAATGACTGTTTCCTCTATATAATTGTCCTCTATACAGCAAAATTGTTGTCTGACTAATAAATGCTGCTTTTTTGTATGATATGAGATAAGGAATGGGCAAAACAGAAGGTCATTAAATTAATTTAAATCATAATGATCACTCTATAATTTATGGAAACATTTGAAAATTGACGTATGTAATGCATTTCTTTCAGGTTGTTCATTATTAATTAAGCTCCATTCATTTTACCAAATGTAGATCGATTAAAAATATATAATTTTTATTAGCATGAAAAAATAATAGTGACTATCATTCAAATTACACTTTATGGCCAAAAATTGGTGAATACCTTATCAAACACAAATGTTTTTGTTGAAAATGCAATCACAGATCTTAGCTGTTATAATGATCGCCACTAATTGGGCATGATTTTACTCTAGATTCTGCATAATAAATATCCAGTTTGGCCTCATGCAGCTGCAGAATCTTGTACTGTTAGCGGTCGAGGGAATCTGGGCTTCAGTCAGTATTCTAATTTAAGAATTTAAGAATTTATATTTATGACCTTCCGTCTTTGATGGACGGTGCCCTGTCTAGGGTTGTTGTTGCCTTCGCGCTGAGAGTTGCCGGATGGGCACCGGCTTCCCCATGACCCCAATACTAAGATTTAATGGATGTAGAAAATGAATGAATGAATGAATCTTCTGCACTTTGTAAAAAGGGGCATTGCCATGCAGGAACATGTTTGGGCCTCTTTGTTCAAGTGAATATGGATATTGTCCATTTAAAATGGACTGTGGCAAAGTTGCATCTCTGATGGTATGGAGTTGCATTAGTGTGTGTGGCATAGGCAACTTACACATCTGGGAGGACACCATCAATGCTGAAAGGTATATCCAGGTTCTAGAGCAACATTTACTCTAATCCAGACAACGTCTCTTTTATGGAAGACCTTGCATTTTTTAACATGACAATGCCAAACTACATACTGCATCAATATTCTACCCGGCAATATGGCCATGTAGAATAAGTCTACATCTGTCTCTGAATGTGCAAAAAAGAAAGAGTTGTTGTTGAATTCAAACAATATGGCGTGATCACTCACCACTGAACATTGATGGTTCCACTGTAATGATCTAGAATTTCTAATTTCTAAATTTCTTTGTGATGAAGGGAGAGGCCGAAAGAAGAAGAAGATGATGTGTGTTATGAGCTGTAAGTCATTTGGCTTATTATCTCTCAAACTTGCTACTAGTGTCTATTGTTTCTTGCTGTTTTCTTTTTGTTTTTTAGAATCTTATCAAAAGTGTTTCGTTTAAAATTTATGCTTACATTATTATGTGTTAAAAGTCATTGGGTTTATGATATATACAGGGGTAAGACAATTAAACTGAAACACCTGCTTTTAGATCACAATAATTTATTAGTATGGTGTAGGGCCTCCTTTTGCGGCCAATACAGCGTCAATTCATCTTGGAAATGACACATACAAGTCTTGCACAGTGGTCAGAGGGATTTTAAGCCATTCT
>JAOUQV010000046.1:4780742-4790756 GCA_028565295.1 Aspidoras spilotus
TGGAGAAAAGTGTCAGGAGTGATGTGTGACAAAAAGGTTGCAGCAAAAGTGAAAGAAAAGGTTTATAAGAGAGTAGTAAGACCAGCCTTGTTGTATGACTAAGAGACAGCAAGCAGAGTTCGAAGTGGCAGAGCTTAAGATGTTGAGGTTTTCATTAGGAGTGACCAGGATGGACAGGATTAGGAAATTGGGAGTCAAACTTAGAAAGTGCTTGAGATGGTTTGGACATGTGAGGCAGAGAGGAAGACCAAAGCGGAGCATTATAGATGTGGTCAATGCTAGACTTGCAGGTAGTTGGTGTGAAAGTAGAAGATGTAGATGACAAATTAAGGTGGAAAAGATTGACCCACTGTGGCGACCCCTGATGAAAGGGAGAGTCTGAAAGAAGAAGCAGAAGAGTAAAGTGTGAAAAGTTGAAAGAGATGCCACCATGTAATATAAATATAGTAAAAAAGTTAATTGATCCTCTGCATTAAAACCATCTGTGAAGTAAAACACACAAATACACACACAGGTGAAGTGAGCACAAGTGCCCAGAGCAGCCAGCACAGCGCCCGGGGAGCAACTGGGGGTTAGGTGCCTTACCCATGGGCACTTCAGCCATAGCTTGTCGCTACTTTGAATAGAACCAGGGACCTTCTGGTCACAAGGCTGGTTCCTTAACCACAAGCCTATGACTGATACTAGTGCTTGAAAGGTTGTGAATATGACCTATAGCACATAAATATGACTTAAAACATCCTAAGCAAACAAGCAGACGAGCAGCAGTGTTATTCAGTGTTGTACTGATAGTGGACTGATGAGCATTAACATTAGCCAATTTAAGAGAGACCTAGCGTCCTTTGTGAACTTGCCATGTATTAAAAATTTTGCTCTTGGATTTCTTCTATTTGGACACAATCTGTCTGACTGTGGATTGGTGGTATCCAAACATATTAGAGATGTTTTTGTAACCTTTTTCCAGCCTGATGAGAAATAACAACTTATTTTCTGAGGACCTTTTTTCTGAGGAAAGTCATATATCAACAACACCCAGAAACGGTGCTGGATTCTCTGGGCCCAAGCTCATCTTAGATGTACTGATGCAAAGTGGAAAAGTGTCTGGTGGTCTGTTTTTGGTAATCATGGATGTTGGACCTAGGAGGAAAAGGAATGACTAGATTATTATCAGCGCAAAGTTCAAAAGGGGACCAAGAGATCACCAGTTCTCACCAAAGCACCGAACCCCCTCCAACTGCACCCCGTGCAAGATGTTCACACCTGGATAGGTTAAATGCAAAGAACAATTTCCCACTGGAGATAAAAAAATATCAGTTCCCAAATGCTTAATGAGTGTTGTAAAAAGGAAAGGTAATGTAATAGAGTGGTAAACATGTTCGAACATTATTTGTATTATTTGTAAAAAAAAACAATAAAGTTTATCTGTTTGCACTGCAAATATATTGTCTTTGTAGTGAATTCAATTGGATATGAGTTGAATATGATTTTGAAATCATCGTAATCTGTTTTTATTTATTTGTTGTTCTATATTTATTATTTTTTACCTTTACCTATTTTTTATTTAATTACCTCAGTTATATATCTATCTTGAATATTATATTTTAACATCTATATCTGTAAAGTTTGCTTATTTGTAAATGTGTGCACTCACCCATACTTTGCAAATTAAAGAGATCCTGATTCTCTTTCTTAATAACATATAACTATAAATATAAATGTAAAATTGCAATGAATAAATGAACAATAATCTGGTGTCTTCTATCCAAATACACTCCCAAGATCTGCAAATGCATACTAAAACCGGAATGTTTGCAATAGTGAGCTTAATATGAGTTTTGGCATTAATGCAAAAAATCCAATCTCGACCAGGTGCCAGTGGATATTATTTGTTGATGGAGTTTCGAGTCAGTTCATTAATAGAGAAACCTGTTTTGGCTTAGCTGCTCATGCAGACATGAAAAGATGCCACACGTTGATAGAAAACTATTCTATCAATTTCAATTTGTGTCTGTGTCAGTCAATATAAAGTCCAGATAACATTATTTAGCAAATGGAAGAGAGTCAGTCCTTCTAAACTCAAAACCTGAAGCATTGTATTTCACCTGAAGCTAAAGCAAACTGACATGGACTCTCTTGGGATTTCTTCTCCACACAAATTTACAGGATTTACATCTATCTGGCATAGATTTTTGTCCTAACAATTAAGTTATATGAAGGAAAATTGTATATATATAAATAAATAAATAAAATAAAGGGAACAGTAAAATAACACATCGTAGATCTTAATGAATAGAATATTTCAGTTGAAAATTAATTACATAGTGAAATGCATTGAGTAAACAAAGTAACATAAAAATGATCAATTTAAATAAAAATTATCATCATACCAAGGAGGTCTGGATTAGGTCAGTGGAATTGAGGCTCAATAGTGTTTGCAGCCTTCATGTGCCTGAATGACCTCCCTAAACTGACTGGGCATGATCCTGAACAGTTGACGGATGTTCTCCTGTAGGATCCCCTCCCAGACCTGGATTAAGGCATCAGTCAACTCCTGGACAGATTGTGGCGCAACATGGTGTTGGTGGATGAAATACGGTAATATGGTCTCACAAGAGGTCTCATTCCATTAACTAATGATAGTCAGGGAACCTCTAACTAGCACATGGAGGGCCGTGAGTCCCTCAAAGAAATGTATCTCTTTCATGCTCTGTTGACACTGTTCTGACAGACACAGCAAACCTTCTTGCCACAGCTTGCATTTATGTGCCATGCTGTTTTATATGCAGTACCTGAACAACGTCTGTGATGTAGACACCTCCTCATGCTACCTCTAGGGGTGAGAGCACTGACAAAATACAAAAGTGACCAAAACATCAGCCAGAAAGCATAAGAACAGAGAAATGGTCTGTGGTCACCACCTACAGAATCACTCCTTTATATGGTTTGTTTTGCTAATTGGCTCTCATGTCTACTTTTAACGCTTCCATTTGCAAACAGCAGGTAAAATTGATTCACAATCAGTGTTGCTTCCTAACTGGGCAGGTTAATTTCACTAGGGTGTGATTTACTTGGAGTTACCTTGTGATGTTTAAGCGTTCCCTATTAGACAGTGTCTAATAAAGTGACATAATTAAAGTGAATATGCGGAGTTTGATAAAGTTACTGGAAAGAAGTTCTTTCAGACTATGCTTATGTGGGAGCACAGGCTCCTGTAATGCCAACAAGATGGTAGGAGATTAAAGTAATTTTAAGAATTTAAAACACAATAAATTGTTGATTTAATTGAGATCTGAGATCATGCAAATTTATATTTGAGTATATGTATTTGCATAATAGAAGAATAATAATTTATAACAAATTTCCAATGAACTGTATGTTTTACCATAAATAGCCTAAGCATGGGGAAAGAAATACAGGAAGATGAAATATGCATTTGGGCAATACAAATATCCCAACTTGTTTAGAAAAGCTGCCAATCAGACAGAATTCATTTAAATTCCTGGTAATGAAAAAAAGACAGGAAAAAAGTTGTGAGCACTCTGTGATGGGAGACTGACAGGTGTCAGACCAGTAGTGTTATACTTGACCTCAATTTATTAGGGTAGAACTGTCACCTCACAGTAAGAATGACCAGAGTGGGATGACCTAAAATATTTTGTGCTTTCCCTATCTAAAAAATGTGTGTTACTTGTTTACTGTGTATAACCTTGTGTATATATATTTAACCTTCTGTACAGAAGGCTGCGAAGTTTAGTCTACAAAGAAAATAAAATACTTTATAACCATGATTTACACGGGTGCTTCAATAACAAATATACAGTCAAATTTTGTCATTTAACGTGTGCTGGTCGTAGATCTGTTTATAACGGTATTTATCTACAAACTTAGAAATAACAAAGATATTAATTAATCCTGTGCTCTGCAAAAATCTAATTAGTATAATACACGAATATACTTATTGAGGAACATTATCCAGTATTACATATTTGTGTGTGGAAAACTTCTAGGTATATCAGTTAATTTGAAGGTGACAGTAGAGTCAGGTGTTTTCAATAAATAAGATGGCAATCAGGTGTGACTGTTCAACCTTTTTTATTTAAAGAAAAGGAAATGGTAATGTTCATGTGTCTATCAGGAGAACACTGTACAACAATTGTGTGCATGACAGAATTGCAAGGAGAAAACCACTGTTCTTCAAAAATAACATTGCTGCTTGTCTGCAGTTTTCTAAAGATAAAAAAAATCCGTTTTAATCAACAGTTATTCAGAATGTTTAGTTGCAGTTATTGATGCAAGGGGGGCACACCAGATATTAAAAGCCTAGGTTAACATATTTTGCCACTCACAAATACTGTATATAATATTGGAAACTTTTCATCAATAAATAAATGATCAAGTATAATATATTATCTCATTTGTTAAACTGGGTTTTTTCATCTATTTTTAGAACTTATTTCAAAATCTGATGTTTTAGCTTATACTGTATATATGCAGAAATATATAATATTCTAAAGGATTCAAAAACTTTCAATTGCCACTATACTTCTATATTTAAATAGAAACTTAAAGAAACTGAAATGTGTTTAACTGTATGAATGCTTATTCAAAAAATAAAAGTAGAAAATCAGTGTTTTTACAGAAACACCTTAATGGATTTTTACAATACAAGATTCATTATTAATTTTTTCCTGCTAAATCCACCTGGTGTCGCAGGCGCAAATCTGGACGCATGTGCAGGAACAATAACCCTGGAGAGGGTGCCAATCCAACACATGGCACACACACACACACAGTCACACACCAATGGACACTTTAGAGACACCAGTTAACCTAGCATGCATGTCTTTGGAATGTAAGAGAAAACCGAGCACCCGAAGAAAACCCGGACAATTAAAGTCCACACAGAAATTTCCAGAGTCACCCCACCTGGGAATTGAATCCAGGTCCTTCTTGCTGTGAGGAAACAGCACTACTACTATGCCACCCCGCAATAAGAAATCTAAAATAAATTATGCAACTTTGACATCTACTGCAACTTCCTCCTATATGGCCTTTTTTTTATATACACATAGTGCTCAGCAAAAACATTTTTTAATGTTACATAATTCAACTGAAAATGCACAATTTTATTCAAATTGTTTTTATTTGAAGTGACTGTTGAGATGCAACTTTGGTAAAAACATCTGTGCAAAAAAATGTGATGAATAAATATTTAAGTAGCTTTACTTAAGCTTACAAGAGCATTTCTTACAGCCTAACTGTTTTTCTGTGAAATTAAATAATAAAATCTATTTAACACAGGTTGAAAAGGTCTAATTCAGACATTTGATTATATTTTATATATGTATATATGTATGAATGTATGTAGATATGAAAAACTATGCAGTTTAAACATAGAGTAATATGAATGACTAAAAGTAATCATAATGTGTAAAAGTATATAATTAAGTGTAGGGGGGATGAATCTGAATCTCATTTAAGCAACACTCTTTGCCTATTAAATCTCCAGATCTGCATTATATTATTAACAAAGACTATTCAATTATAGCTGTTTTGCAGTTATAGTTTATGATTAGTGGATTACTTGCTGTTAGCAAACTGTGAGTCTGTCTCAGTAAAGATGGCCTATTCCAGTGATCGATTGATTTTAAATATGACTTTTATTTTAAATAATTTTATTACTTCATGTGGATAGGATTTTCTAATTAAGAGACATACATGGCTGGCAGATGGTAATTTAAGTCCACTGTCTGAGCTTAGTCCCTCAGATTGTAGGTTTTTCAATTCACTGAAGGCATTTGGCCAGGTGGAGGATTAGCAACAGTTTTTTCATAGCTGTTATAAATGCTGACTAATACATGTGGATAAATATTAGCTTATCTAAGTTAAACGGCATTGACTTATGCTTTTTGGTATAATATACTTAAATTAACATAAGCTTTATTTTTATCAACATTAAAAAATCTTGTCTTTGATTGTGTTAATCTCAATCAGATTGTATCAGGTCCTATCAATAAATATATTCATTCTCTTAATTAGTGTTATTTTGCCTTCCAGTCTGCAACATAGACAAACAGGACATCTGATTACAGACAAATAGGTCTAAGCAGATACATTTATGTGATTAAGTGGGGGCTCTTATCCAGAGCGACCTACAAAAATGCTTTCTCACTTGGAATATCAAAGCTAATGCTCTAGGACCTGAATTGGTAATCAAGATAGTGGCAAAAGGGGCCATAGTATACTGAATACAACCTGAATTTACAGTATTTTTGAGCTAGGATACTGCCAGAAACTTGCCATAATATACCTAATACAAACAATTACAACCATCACCCCATAATGTTGACAGGAATTTAGATAAGTTAGTCACCTTCATTGACAAATAGGCAGGAGTGTAGAAATTCAGAGGTTAGACAGAAGAAACATAAATCAAGTATTATATATGTATGTAAGTCAAGTGATGCAGCAGCTCCAGTAGAGTAAATATGAAGAGATTTAAGAAATAAAATAACATAGCAATTACAATTTAACTGATTATAAACACAGTTACAATTAAAATAATGCTGTACATGATTGCACAAATTACACCCTGCACACTGACTAGAAATATGAAGCGTAGTACATTTCCTGACCAGATTATTCAGTTTGTTGGTTTCTCCAGATAATATCCTCATAAGTTATGTGTCCAGTCTAGTTTGTTATTTAAATGAACTCCAAGGTACTTGTATGTACTTCTACTCTTCTATACGTTGAATGAAAACATGTGCAGGGAGCGTCTGTTCTTCTGATAGTCCACTATCATCTCTCTAATCTTACTGATGTTGGGTTTTAGACTGCTTGGTTTTTACTGCACCATGTGGTGAAGCTTTTAATCCGTCCTCTATCAATCTCCTTTTTGTCCCTGGTGGTGCAACCAACAATGGAGGAGTCAACAGAAAACGAGAGATGAAGCAGAAGTCTGAGGTGTAGGCTCTGAAAAGAAATGGTGCTAGTTCAGTACCTTGTGGTGCACCATTGTTACTGATTACCGACTCAGAGTCAATATGTCAGAGTCAGAGCCAACTTCTCTGACATATTGTGGCCCTGTTAGGTAGTCTTCAGCAGCTTCTCTTTCATTAGGCTGGGCTGAATGATATTGAAGGCACTGGAGAAGTAAGATAGGGTCTTGTAAATCATGAGGATGATAGCAAGGCCTGTACTCCATACTTGCGCACATAAAGGTACATTAGTATTACCTGTAAGTACTAAATATGGGTTTCAAGGTCACAGAAATGTAATAATAGGACAGTGGATGTAACATAATAACATAACTTAATGACACATAACTGGGAAGCATTGATAGCTCAATGTGTTTTGGTGAGATGCTGGAAAAAGTCAGGAGCAATTAGTATTTGGGATTGAATCCCAGCATAGGCTGCAACATGAAGGTCTGTTAAACTAAGAGGGTCAGCTGGGTTGCATTGGGAATTGCATCTGGGGTAAAATTTGAGTCATATCAGTTATATGGAAGATTGAACCACTGCAATTTCCCCCATACAGGACAGCCAATATGTGTCAGGCCAGGCCGGGCTGTAACAATTTAAAATCACCATAATTTAATGAATGGGAGAAACTGTACTTCCATTACTATGAACTTTCACTGACCTCTTTATTCAAAACTTAAGGTCGATTTGTTATTTTTTGTCAAAACACTAAATTCTTATGTTTGGGGATTTTAAAATAGGGGCCGAAACAATTTTCCATAGAACTCATGGACTAATTACAGTTTAAATAATATGTTTCATATGGTTTTCAGTACAATTGTTTATAAAAGCCAACACACTTATATTTTGCTTAATTTGTACATGACGAGGTGTAAATCAAAGACTTGCTGGATGGCACTTTATTGGTTTCCTATTTGAAAAGTTGTTGACATACATTTTCGGAAGCTACCTGTGAAACAGACTGACATTGCTTGTGTAGTGGATAAACTAAACCAGTAACTGAGCATTAGACAACATTTATTGAAAAACACATTTTTTCACAAGCACGGCCACATGAGCAGGTGGATCCCAAAATGGACTTCTATAAGCAGTACAGTACCCAAGACTCCCATGGCTTACCAGTGCATAATTAGTTTGATTAGAGTTTTGGTTCCTTTTGTGCTGTATAGGTTTTGAATTAAATTTAGAATTTTGCAGAGTCTCTTTGAATATTAATACCATTTTGCCTGTTATTTATGTTTCCTTGTCTCAGATGTGAATCACTCTACCTAATATTTAGTTTGAACTAAAATATTTCCCTTGAATCTATTTTCCTGAGGGTCTATCCTGTTGTTGAACTTTTAATTAATCTGCAATTATGTCCACTTTAGTCTTCGCTGGAGTAATGAAAAAATCAATTGTATTTTGTTTAAGATTGCAAGGTTAATTAATATTATTTGGAAATATAGAGAAGATATATATAGTGTTTTTATTTGTGGTGATATTACTGATTTCATAAAGCAGAATGCTGTGAAACAGAATAAATAATATTAAAAATATGATATCTTCTGTTGCTAGACTATAGACTGCTGATAGTTTTTATTTGGGCTGTACTTACAGGGGTGCTTGAATGTTTGTGAACCCTTTAGACTTTTCGATATTTATGCATAAATATGACGTAAAACATCATTAGATTTTCACACAAGTCTTAAAAGTAGATAAAGAAAACCAATTGAACAAATGAGACACAAATACTATACTTGGTCAATTATTTATTGAAGAAAATATTTAATATTTGTGAGTGGCAAAAGTATACAAACCAATGCTGGTTTAAGCCCCATGTGCAGAAATAACTGCAACCAAACATTTATTCTTCTTTAATCATTTTTTGATAGAACAACTTGTGTGCTTAGGGTCGTTGTCTTGCTGCATGCAGAAACCTGGCTAGAGTCTCTGGACTCAGGACAAGCTTCTATCTTTATGTTATAAGGCAATACATCACTAAAACATATTATGTATGGATACATGCAGTTGTGTTTTATACTTATCTATATACAGTAAACTAGAAGAGCTGCTGCTACCCCTAATCATTTATACATTATACAGTATTCTACATATTTATTATTTTCTTATTGATCGTATATTAGTTATCCTGGCAGTTTTATTACTAAGGTTTTATTGCTGTAGGTTCTTTATGGGGTAACTGTGGGCACCTTGGCACTCACTGAAATCTGGGTACTTTATTTCTTCTAGTATATAGAGGTTTTTAAGGAAAACAAATACCCTAGAATCTGTAATAATTAAACATGCAAGTGTTTTTAGAGTAGAAATAATATTATAAGTGGATGCAACCATTCAAGAAATGCATAATTCTTTATTGTCTTACACTAACTTTCCGCATTTTTAAATCCTTCTTTTCTCAAGATCAGTAATTGCAACAAAGACACTTCAAAACTCTGGTCAAAAATATAATGTTTATCTTTTTCTTTACCAGTCCATTTATTTAATCCAGGGTTCGGTTAGTTTTGTTGTGTTATGAATACATCATATTTCAGGAGAACATGAGTATGATTAAATTGATGTATTATTATAACCTGTTGCATAAATACACTATAAAAATTGTATATCTGGATTACGAGATGGTGGGATAATACAATAGCAGTTTAATAATAATAATAATAATAACATAGACCGATATGCCTCCAAAAATGTACACATTTCAGACTATATTTAATCCATCCGGACTGCTGTAAGCACACATGCCAAAAGTGGTGGGCGGCAGTCTCTGTTAGGTGCCAGAGAGCGAGGAGTGAGGTTCCTTGCTCAATGGCACATGAATTGGAGCAGGGATCAAACCAGTGAGCACGGAGAGTGCCTCAGTAAAACAGCTCTCTGTGGGAGAAGGAGTCACAGAATGACAATGATATTCAAACCTGAGAAAGGGCCGTTGACACATGAATAGAGTCCCACCAGTGCTTTGGTTTTCAGAGTCCAAACAATTGCATTAAAATAATTAGAGTCTCTAAATTGCTTTAGTGTGAGAGTGATT